>CATIWR010013828.1:0-20223 GCA_949677035.1 Omphalea diandra | reverse complement strand
CTAGTGTTTATACATATTTTCCTTATATGGCAGCCTGAGCTTGTTACAAGGTCACAGTAGTAACTCCCAATATACTTACCAAATGGCTTTATTCTATTTTTCAAACAAACTAGACATATAGTGGGACAACATATTCAAATTTTAGGCTAATATCGGACGCACAAAAAATGTGATGAATTTTTAAATGTTGCCCTGTTGCAGTGTCATCTCAGTCTGAGTAGGTCTTACATTCTTGGACATATCTCAAATTGTACTATTCTAATTGCAATAACATTATACCATTAGTTACAAAACATAAACATGAACATTTTTCATGTTTTACTAATTATCAAGTTCAGTCTATAAGGTCACCAAAACAAAGGACCAATATTGGGGCAAGTAGGTTCATAATATGTTGACAACCAGTCATGATAAAGGGGCAATATCTCAGCAACCATGCTAGATTTGGCAATAACAATATTTCAAAGGTATGTAGATCATAATAAATATACAACTTTCAAGTTTGGACCATCATCAAATTATGAGTCTATGGTCATCAAATTCTTGAAAAACTGAATTAAAAGAAAGGTAGTGTGTCATCAGGGTACAAAGTCAGTCCCAATCAATGAGCCATATCTCATTCCACATAGCAAATTAATCAAAACTGCTTAACATGTATTTAGAGGAAATATAACCATACATGTTTCATGTTTTGAACTCTGTCAAAATCAGAATATAAAGTCATCAAAATAAAATAAAATAGAAGATTAAGATCATCTCGGTTCATTTTTGAACCAGTCCTAATGAAGGGGTCATATCTCTTCACACACATAAAATCAAGTAAAACTGTTTAATATGCATTGATATGAGACATAAGACTACAACTTTCATGTTTTTCACTTTCCCCAATTCCTTTTTTAGGTTTATGAAATCGTGGGTGTAAAATTCTTATCTAACAGAAAAATCTAATAGAATCAACTCTTGTTCTCTTGGATTACAACTTCCATCCAAGAGATCTACCTCAATTACTCCATAATTCTCACTAACCATGCATGATTAACATGTCATGAGATGTTAATTCCAGTTGAGAAGAAGATAAATTTACTTACCTACTATCCCAGGATTGGAAAACCTTAGGCAGCCTATACTTCTTCATCTCATTCTTCTTATTCTTCTTCCTTTCTTTCTTTCTTCCTTAGCTCTCCCTTTGTTTCTGGTATAACCCATGGTTTTCCCCTCAATTTTGATCCTAATGGTCTGTATTCTTATCTTAAATAAGTTAAAAGATTGGGGTTGGTTTCCTATTGGTTGAAAGTTAAAAGTTCTGCTTTTAGTCCCTCTTCTTCACTCCTTAAACACTTCCATCCATCTCCTAATTCCTAGATGCTCCTTATACTTTTAATTAAGCTCTAAAACACCATTATTTATGATACTATAATATGCACACAACATTAAATAATTTGTTATATAACTATGCAAACACTGCATATATATTAAAGCATCCCAAATGCAATGGTGCCATTGTCATTATCATGTTTTTACAATTCACATGTCTAAATGATTATTTATCTATGCATATGTTCATGTGAGGTTTCATATCATTTGTGCAATGAATATATTCATGTGATAATGCCCATGAATAGGGATAGGGATGTTACATTTTAGATATTATAGTAATAATGTAATGAATGTCTATGTTTAGGCAGTATGTATTGGTGAGATGATTAAAGGCATGTAAGGATAAAGCTAAGAGAAAATAAGACTAGGCAAAGAGATAGAGAAAGAGCAAAGCTAAAGTAAATAAGAGTTATGGCTTATAATGAAAGGAAAGAGATTTTAGCTGCTTTTCATTGTCCATTGCATACATGCATCATGATTTTAAATTTATAGGTCATATTAGGACAAGATAAATCAATAATAAAAGTCACATTTTTATGGATTAAATGAAATGACATAACATAAATACTATGTTTAAATGCCATGAGATGTAAGAATAGTTTAGGGAAAAAGTAGGAATCTAAAGAGTCATAGTTAGCCGTGCAAGGATTATAACCGATGTGAAATGAATGTGATGGTGTACATTCATGACACAACTAGTGAGGGAACTCCCCTATGTAAGAGATAAGTAAAAGAAATGGTTGATGATGTAATTTCCCCAAAGTGCATGGCTAGAGAGGAAACTCCCCTATGTGAGAAAGGTAAATAAACCAAGGATTCACACAGACTTGACTATCCATATATGTAATCTTTTGCTATGTAAATGATGTATGTAGATGATGTGCCATGAAGCTAATGATACATTCATGTAAAGACATATGAGCATGCATATGGATAATATAAATCCCTCACAGAGTTTCCCACTAGGAGCATAACTCTCCTACACACATACAGATTGTCTTATAAGTTAAGCATAGAATTGATGCCATGGATATATGCTTGAGGTCAAAGGCTAGAGATAAAGTTTTAAGTTATGTATCACATATTGTTAAAGCAATATATTGCTTCTTCATAGTTGCATACAATAAAGATGTATATTTGTAATTGAAAAAGTAATAAATGTATTAAGCAAATGTTAAGCTATAACCTATATTCTTAATAATCTTTACAAAGTCTAAGTTATGATTAATGTGATATGCATGTGTTTAAGTTTAATGTAATATAAAATGAGTATGATATATGATTAATGTAAATTATGTTGAGGCATACTAGGATTTATGGCCCATATAAGATAAATGTTGCATTCCTATGGTAATGGAAAGTATGTTATGGCCATTGTGACCTTAAGTCAACCCCTGATTCTAGGATTATCTAAATGGGAGAGTTTCATGTTTAATGATGTGTGTATCATCAAAGTAAGAAAAGAAAATGATAATAAGGAATCGATCAGTGAGTCTAGACTCCCACGATTATGACATGATAAGGAATGAATTAAATAGTTATAGTACAGTGTAAGAAAGTATTTTTATAAAATGTGTGACATTAAACTTAGCTTCCTATTTATTTTATCCTAAAAATCTAAAGCAGGGCAAATGAAAGCTAATGTTTATTGGCTAATAAATATAAGTTTTAGATTTAAGGTATGAGAGAGCTTAGACAATGGATTTTAACCACAAGTAATTAGGCTTGTTACCAATTTTAGAGGTCTTAATCCTTTTCATTCCCTAGCACCATTGCAGCCTAAAATTTGGGTCATGACAGTAATTTTATCCAAATCCTAAATTAGTTAGGACAGTAAACCTATATGTATTTTAAACATAAATAAATAGCCTGATTGGTCACACATATAAAACGGTGGATTAAAGAATTGGAAAGAGACTTTAATTAGACTTAAAAATTCCATAATAGAGCTGATCTATAGTAAGAAATTATATTTAGGAAAGTTTAAATAAATACTAATTAAAAATAAGGATTAGGTTGGGCTTTAGCCTAGTTTGGCCCAGAGCCTCAAACTAAATAGACTATAAAGGGTTGTGTGAGTATTGAATTTTGAATTACTATGATGCGAGCTCGATTAAGGTAAAGTTGTTAAATTCATCACCAAAAGGGTAAAGGAAACAAAGCCTAAGAAGGGATAAAAGCTTAGAAGAAATCTTAAATCAAATATATCCTTTAAATGCCCAAACTAAAAGAGTTCAATGAGAGATTGAAAGAGTGATGTGTTAGTTGTACAACCAACTTGAATGGTTTGTATAGATAATTTATGGTCTATACACACGACTTCTAATAAGCCAAGCAATAAAAAGCTTTTAAGGTATGCATGTATTGATAACCAATGGTCCGTAAAGATAACTTTTAAACCCTAAACTCTTGAATATTCATTGATCTTATCCTTAGAGAGAGGAAGAGGAAGGCCTATGGTGCAATTCATGCCATATGGCATAGTTGCACCCTTTTTTCCTTTTCAAATATCCCACCATTTAGAAAAGGAGGGGAGAAGGAGAGAGACGTTAGGGAAATTTTACAAAATTGAAAACTCAACCCTAAAGTGCCCTCTTTGACAAAAAACCCAAAGAACTTTACATTACCCTAAAAGATTCAAGGTTAAAGGCCAACCCTAGCCACTTTTTGTCATTGCTTTCTTTGCATCTTTAGAGAGATTAGTGCCTTTAAGGGCTAAGACCTAACCATCAAGCCATGTCATACACCCAGTCCCCCTCCTCTTTCTTCCTTTTTTTTCCCTTTGTCTCTTTTAACATTCTATCAAAAACATATCTAGTGGTCTGTATAAAACTATATACATTATTTACGTACACTGCTCATAATATGAACTTTTATTGGTTTCCTTTGTGATTTTTTATTCTTTTTTCATTTCTTTTATAATAGGTGAAATGAGGTATGTTGCAATAACCAATGACCCACATCCATTATGTTTAAGCTATATTTCATAAATAAACTAGGTTTAGTGGGTGATTTGCATCTTTTATGTTATGTTTATCTTGTTTCTTAACATTTCAAGCATGGGTTTGAAGGAAATTAATTAGAAATGGCTTATAACCTAATGATCCTTTAATTCCCTTTTATTGCGTGGCTGTTTATTATGTTCATTTTATTATTTTGCTACTTTGTCCCTTACAATCTTGAAGGAGGTTTGGTTAGCCTTCCATATGTATAAGTTAGCACGTTCCCCATCTTCATGGCATATACTGTAAAGATGTGTCACTTGGGGAGGTTCTAAGTATTAAGGATCCTAATTTATAAGCTTCAATGCTATTTATTCAAGTTTTTTCCTTGTCATTTTGATGTACTACTCATCTTCTTTCTTAGTTTGCATCATAGCCCCATCCATGGTTAAGATTGCTTTCCATATTGCTTTTGGCACATCAATCACATATAGGGCAGATTGGGAGAGGTTCTTAAGACACCTATGACCCTATAATCTAGTCATATATACTACCTAATGATGTTTTGTGCTTTCATTTACATAGTTTTCACATTATACATCCTTCATGATGCATCCTAGGTCATTAATGCATAATGTGGTCCATTATTGGTCATTTAAACATGATGTAATGATTAAGTAGTAGGTTTGGACCATGATTGACTAATCATGAGATGAATGATGAAAAGTATCCAAAGGCAAGTGGTATAGGTGTTCCTAAGGCAAGGTAAGAGTGATGTAGTTTTTACACTTTGGTTGACTTAATTAGGTTTAGGGGTTGTCTTTCTTTATGATTGATTTCACCTTCTAATGACTGACTTATATTTTATTTTACATGGTAAGAGGGTCAATTATTTCATAATTTTATGTTCATTCATTTAATTGTATGCATTCTCTTTTATAGCTGGTAATGTACCCCTATCCTCATGGTAAATGTTTGTATTATTTAAATGTCATGAATGAGTGAACGTGTGCTAGATGTATGGTTAGCACCACCCTAAAATAGACTAAATAATTGATAAAGACAAAATTTATGAATGTAAACCAAAGATGTAAAAAGGCCAAACCCAAAAGTCTAAGTAGTTTGAAGTTGCCTAATATCTTTACCATGCCATATTTAATTCTATAACTGATCTTTGATAGGGTTGGGTTGGGCCTTTTAGTTGACCTATTAGGATTAGATTCCATCTGCACTTATAATTTTATCTCGACTAAGTCAAGTGGTGACTCTAATTAAGTGTTTGGGGGTAGTACTAAAGTATCAGCCCTTCATAGATCCCCCCCCCCCTTTCCCCCCAATTGGCCACTTGATCTCAAAAGGGCTTCTGCCTATTGTAAAGCCTCCTTCAAAATCCTTTGAAGATCAAAATGTGTGCCATTTATTGCGTTTATACTAACATATGACCCATATCCTCTTAACCCCTTGAGAGTCAATAGTTAGAAGTCATAAGCAATGTTAAACTTATTCGAGTATAGCCAGAAAACCACGATGACGCTCAAAATGGTGACTCCATTAGGGGACCAATGGAATTGAATTCAAGCCATAATCCTTATTTCACTTTTACAATCATTATTCTTATTGATTGAATTGTCCATTACATTCATATTGATTATACACTCACCATATGCACTAGGTCAACCCTTTAGTTAACCGATGAGTTCTCTAACCTTGAGACTTAAGTTATATTCAAGCTTATGAGATGGAATAGAGGATTCATCACTTTCAAGCTAAGTACCTTTAAGTATGTTAAATAGAAGGGTATACAATAATCGTCTCCTATGTTTATGATAGCCATCTACTATAACAAGCCTTTAATCTAATAAGCACATGTAGGAACCATAGTGCATTAGAATAAGGTACCCCACTTATTTATTTTCTTTTTAAAAGAGGATGGAAATCCCTAAAGAGCATGGTTAAGTTTTACAAAGAGAATCTCTCTAATGTAAACATTTTTTTATCCCTTATTCACCATCATGTAAATATTATTCCTCTAATGTAAATGTTTTTATTCCGCTTCTTCCTACAATGTAAATATCATCCCCCAATGTAAATACTTGTTTATGCCTCTTTCCCCATTATGTAAAAAGGCAGTTCTTTTTAGTGTACATTCTTTTGTTTGCATAAACAACATT
Source organism: Omphalea diandra (assembly GCA_949677035.1). Lineage (NCBI taxonomy): Eukaryota > Viridiplantae > Streptophyta > Magnoliopsida > Malpighiales > Euphorbiaceae > Omphalea > Omphalea diandra. The sequence continues at coordinate 13,733 of CATIWR010013828.1, read as the reverse complement.
CTTTTATGTAAATCCTGGTCCTCACTTATAATGCTCTTTTGAGATCTCTACCTTGCTTAATTTGAAGGACCATACGTGTTCGCTATCCCCTATTAATAATTAAAAAAGACCATAACTAAGAAAGAGCCATTGAACTTTGTGTGTGGGGAGGAATAAAATTGGAAAGAACTCTGTTTTAGTGAATAATATGAGCATTTCATGCATACATGCATAGCATTACCTATTCATGCATCATTCCAATAATGTCTATTTTGCAACCACTATAGCTCTACCCAAGCCTACTTAAAAGAGAAAAGGGAGAAGATTAGATAGGAAAAGCAAAACACCTAGTTTAGTATATAACCTAGAATTACTAATGAAGTAAGCTTACCAATTAGTCCAATCAAAGTTGATGGAGAAAACATAAGTAGAATTCAGCCAAATTATAGAAGAGCATGTTACTGAAGAGGTGTAAAGGCACATGAATGAGATATTATCAATGAAGGGGGAGGCTCTTCTAATAGAACAAATAAGGGAAATGGATCCTATAGATGCCTTACCCTTAGTAATAATAGATGATGACCTATTTAGGATGAAGGATTATCATAGGAACAAAGTTGCAAAGTAACGAGTGATGTGACGATTACATTGGATAAGGATGTGGGAGACGATAAAGATAATGCCAAAATAGATGGTTTGTTAAGTAGTGAGGGAATATTCAATTGACCCTAAATGCAAAAGGGATGGAACAGGGGGTTGATATTGAGGAGTTATTAGTGTGTAAATAGGAAAAGCGTCCAATAATTTTTGGATGTCAAAGATTCCTAAGTTGATGGGAAGTAGGATTTAAAGAACCATATTCAATCTTATGTGTTTACTATAAGAGCATCTAAGGTTCCATCCAACATGTAGTTGAACCTTATTTTCAAAGTAAAGATTTACAAGCCTAAAAAGTCCCCTTAACATGTTCTTAACATGCCAATGGTTATAAGTATATGGGTCGTATAAGTAACTATGGTGCGCAGTAAGTGTGGATATTATTCTCATAGAGACAATGTAAATAAATATTGAAATATGATGATTCAATTTTTATCTGACAAATAATTAAATGATTTATGGACTAACAACTAGAAATGAAATGAAAATGAATAAAACACAATAAAACTATAGTAAGAGGACAAAAGTAATTAGGAAGAAAACATTATATTAATATACCTAGGCACTTGATTTCACCAATAAAATTTCATGAAGCTTTATTCTTCTAATGACAAGTTGGATTATGCATTATAACTATCAATTAGGTTTATAGTGTTTAGTCCTCTCTCTTAAGTTATCATTCAAACTTTGCAATCTTATTTTATAGAACCATTTGTCAATATGAATGAAAAGTATAATTACTCATTCAGATCTAGCAATCTTTAATGATAACAATAGGTTAAGTAGGTATCTCTACTTGTCAATTAACTAAAAGGATTAATTTTAGGTTCATTTCAATTTACAATCTCTTGATCCATAAATGAAACACAAGTCATGCAATTAGTGGCCAAATAATTACAACCATTAGGTTCAAAAATCATTCACTTGTTTCAAATCTAAATGTTAAAGCATCATCTTAAACAAAAAAAAAAAAAAGACAAGAAGAAAGAAATGGAATTCTCTAAATTAGCTGCTTGGTTGACAAAGATCTCCTCTTATTTCTCTTCTCTTCTCAAGTGATCTCTTGAACTGTTGGAAAAGATATTGAATTGAATGCTCCTTTCACTTATATTCTTTTCTTAGAAATGCCTCTTTTGACTGCTACAATGTGCCTCCATTCTCCCTTTGAAAAATCATAAGTTGTTCCCTTTTATATCTCTCCAAAAATAGTTAAAACATATGCTAAAATATAGGTAGCGATTTGCACCTGTCACGGGCTTCAACTTTGAGTGTGGTCATGATAGTGAATTCCTCCTCAAGGAGTCACTGGTGGTGACTTCTATTGCAATCATGAAAGAAAACTTCTTCCACTACTTGGCAAAATTTTATGGTTAGTCCATGAAGTTGCCTTTTTAGCCTAGTTTACTCTAATTTTGCTCTAAAACTCTTTAAACACCTAACAAACATTCAAATGTGAAAAATAACATAAGTGAACTTAAAATAACTTAAATTCATCATAGCAATACATCAAATCAAGGTCAAAACTTACTAAAATACTATAAAAAATTAAATCTAATAAATTTCCCTACCTTTGAATTATTACTTATCCTCAAGTAACCAAGAACAATGTTGATAAAAATTTTTACAATTTTTACAAAGAGTTATGACTTCATTTTGTTTGTAATGGTTATGGCTTAAATATTGCAATAGACATTCATTTTGCTTGTAATGGTTATGGCTTAAATATTGCAATAGACATGCCCATTTATGATCTTCTTAAAATACTTGAATTAGAGTTATCTTGCCACTTTCAAATGGAAAATCATTCATTCATGAAAAGCCACAAATAATAACTCAATTTACATACATGCTACAACAACCATTCTAACTATGTTATCAGTAGGTTTAATCACAAGATTAATATTGTCGAATCACCATTATCTTTACTAATTAACAATGAGAAGACTATCTTTAAGCACAAGAAATCATTAGGATTCATATCACATTAAACACATAATTTTCACTTTTACTTTCTTTTTTCTTTTCTTTTTTATTGAATAGTTAATATGCCTTTGCATACTCTTGTTTTCAATTGTTATTTCATGCTAAAATTGACATTAATCATGAAGATCCCTAGTTATTAAGCATCCCAAAAATAATGGAGTAGATATTATTTACTTTAAATATACAAAAATCATCTCATATAAGTGACTTCATTAATATTAATTATAAAACATAATAGCAATCCTTACTTCAATTAAGCTCATGCAATTACATCTATCCATAACTTGTTAAATTACTTATTCCAATATACATTTAAAGTATCATTCTATTAGATGTCAAACTTTCCTAAATTTATAAGTTACACATCACAACTTAGCAACTGGCTTAAAATTCTTTCATCTCACATACATCCAAAGAATGACATTATATTTTATAGTTAAATTTATAATGATCTCAAAATAAAGCCATATATCTTTGCGACAATCACAAAAAGAGATTTAGTCTATTTAGCCTTATGCATAAGTCTAAACATCATTCTTTTTAATTCTCCCCCTACACTTAAATATAACATTATCTTCAATGACATGCATCCTTAATCTCAAAAGCTAAAGAAAGGTAATATAAAAGAAATACTCCCTTCTAATCTTGGTGGAAGATTGTCTCATCCAAATTCTTCAAAAGATGTCAACCTATATTTTCAATTAACACTAAAGAAATAAAAGGATCAAATATCCAATACAATATTAAAAAAATAAAAATATAAGATAACCAACGTAAACCTAACAATGCAAATCATAGTCTAATTAAAAATAAAAGTACCATATCACTATATCATTATTAACAAACACACCAAACTGACATAAATAAATAAGCAAAGTTACACACCTTACATCCCAAATACATCATAAAAACAATAAATACATCCAAAAACACTAAAGAAGGGAATAGATGAAATCAATGAGACATTGCAGGTGATGACAAATTATTATAGGCTTGCTTCCAATATCAGCATAACTTGAAGTCTTGATGTCTTTCATCCATACAAGTCTCTCATACATAGCATCCAATTGATGGAGAACTTGTTGCCACAATGTATTAAGCTCTCCTCCTATGGTTACTTACTCTCTTTGTTGGCTAGGAAAAGGCTTAAAAGGTACACATATAATGTCATCATCATCATCTCATTGTATCCATCATTCAAAGAGTCTTCCCATTCGGAAGCCCTACTACTACTTGTTTCTCCTTTAATCTTTTTCAAATTTAGTTAACCTTGGCTCAACTGGTCAAATTATCACTATCTTTATACTCCTTTAGGTGATGATCTTTAAACTCCCCATGTGAACAATGGTTCCTTATCAATTTGTAAGGGATCAAAACTAGCCAAGTGAATAACTAAGCTTATGATAATGTGTTCCAAACATATGGCATGCCCAGGGTGTTTCACTACACTCATCAAGTTTTGAAAAATATGATAATTGGTAGAGACTATCATCTTACACTTAATACACCACAAAATGAACAACTCTTATTTTGAAACTTTAGAGATCCTTTACTTCCTAAAAAGTGCAAATGACACAAACTTTTGGATTAACATATAACATATATCCCTTATAGCTTTACTAACGGCTTTGTGGAAGTTTAGAGTAAAGATACCTGAATTTGAGTACCACAGGATATACCATTAAAGGTTTTAGTATAATCACATCCCACCCCTTAAAAACCTAAATATATCTCTCATGGCATTTTAATCAATTTTAAACTCCCTTTAAAATAGTCTAAAAGCCAAAGTCAACTCATTATGGTCATCGAAATGTAATGTAATGAAGAATTCTAAGTTTAATCTTTTGTATGTCCTAAGTAGGGTGAAACGAAATCTAGTCCACCTAACATCTCTAGCATCTCTCTTATTCTCTTATTAATCTCTAATTGAATAAAAGTAGGCTCATCTAAAAACTTGAATGGAGTATGAGTTCTAGAAGTAAGTAAAATCATCTAAAAACTTATATGGAACATGAGTTTTATAATAAATGAAAAATACCTCCCACCTTCTTCTTCATTTAAGATGAGGAACAAAGCTTACTATGTTTGAGCTAAATCCCTCCTTACATATTGGCTTTACTTTCCTCTTCCTTTTGATGATGATGCTTTTAGGGCCATAAACTTTGGTAAAACTTTAGGAACTAGCTAAGGAATAAGAAAATGATGAAGAGAATAATTCTAAAAGCACTAAAACTTTAATGGAAGTCAATTATGAAGATGTATGGAAAATACGGAGGAACTAGAGACTCATATACAGAAGGAAAGGGTGAAAATTTGCTAGGAAGATTTTAATTTTGAATTCACCCTTTTTCCCCTCAAAACTCCCTTTTTTCTCTTAAATATCGGGGCTATCATAGCCTGTGACATATTGTATGAATGCAATAGTCAACGTATACTCCTTGGTTTGATTATGTTATTGCTCATGATGCTTGTTATGTTGGCAACAATGAGCACTAGCTTGCTTGAAGGGTAAGGTCAAGGGTTGAGACTTTGGTCGCAGTCACAACAATACACACTTTTGTGCTCTTTTGAGCTCATCATAGGTAGCAACTTTCATCGCGACCAATTTAAAGTGTGATTGTACAACCTTTTTCCTTTATTAATTTCTTCCTTTTTTGATAAATTAACTCCAAGACATTTTAATTAATATAATAATGATGAAAAACACATAATTAGACTTTCATTGATTGTAAATTTTCATATGAAAAGTGAAATAACATTAAAACAATAATTGCAAATGTGTAAACCAACACATTAATCACAAGCAAAATAAAAAAACTTACATCTAAAAGTCTAAATCCAATTCCATATAATTAATTTTCTAGCTTTTGTTTCTTCCTTAACCTATATCTTCCTATTAATGATTTTAGAAGATGACTTCTTCCTCTATTGGATGGTGTTTTTAGCTTTGGTTTTGCTTCCTCATTTAATGTTTCCTTAATCTATAGTCCCTTTCCAGTTATTGGATATTTCTTCAAGAGAAAAAGTGTACTCATTCTCATTCAAAAAGGCTTTATGATAAGCATAAAATGCAGTGGTTATAGAAGGGTAAGAGTTTTCTTTGGAAGCTATTCTAGGTTTTGGCATCCTAAGAGATGATGGTGGGTTTGATGAAAAAGGTTCCTTTTTAACCTTAAGCCGATTGATGTCCATTTTCTCTTTTAAATTCGCTACTCAAAGTTGCAATTACAACAAGGGTTATAAATGGTCTACATATATAAGAAAAGATGCATAATCCTAATTGGAGTAGAAAAACCAAATTTTTATGGGTTTTGGATTTCTAAAACTTCTCATACAATTCTAATTAGAAATGTTAAAACAAATTCTACCTACACTTGGCCTTTTTAGGCTTAGGTTTTATGCCTGGAGGTGCATTTCCCTTGCCTTTAGGCATATGTAGCTTAATGCTAGGAGCACTGTTCATCCCAATTACCTCAATACTTAAAGTTTATGGTGCTAATGCTCTAATGAATGTTGTGAGAGGGGGTGCAAATGAAAAGGGTCCATTGAAGCTTAAACCATGTCTTACTAGGGGAGATCTTTGAGATATATTAAGTGTATCTAAATCTTTCTTCCCTTTATGGAACTTAGAGATAAAATTTCTAAGTTCAACTACTTATCCCTTTAAGGAACCATTTTCTTTTCTCAAGGAGTTAAGAGAAGATGAAGACTTAGAAAGACTCTCTATAGATTGTTTGAGTTCTTCATTATAACTCATCAATTCACTTACAATCTCATTTAAGGATTTAAATTCATCCTTTAGTTTTAAGCACTTCTTCTTGTAAGTTTCCATTTGTGATTTATACTTATTACATTTCAAAGTAAGAGCTTCAAGAAGATCATCATCTATATCATCACATGCATCATAATTATCACTAGAGTGGGGAAAAAAACTTACCTTATTAGAAGAGTCCCCTTGTGCAATGAAGTAGATATTATCTAGTTCCTCTTCTTCCTTACTAGAGCAGTCATCCCAAGTGGCTTTAAAGTTTTTCTTCTTCTTCTTATCCTTTTTCTTCTTCTTTTTTTTTTTAATTTAAGGCAATCATACTTGATTTTCCCTTGCTTGCCACACTCATAATAGGTCACTTCTTTTTTCTTCTCATTAAGGTTAGGAAATGACTTTTTAAAGTTCCTCCTATGCTTCCATCTCCTTATTAGCTCTTTGGTCCTTCTAAAAAGCATGGCTAGCTCTTCCTCCTCCTTTTTATTATCATCATCATCACTTAAGATAGCTTTCACCTTTTTATCTTTAGTTAAAGATTTAAGGGCCAAGGTCTTCTTTTCTATTTTATCATTTTTGTCCCCCTGTCCTCTCATTTTCTTCATTACCTCATACTTCTTCAAAGCTAGCTCATGAATGATAAGCTTGCCTATCAGAACATTTGTGGCACCTTTTCAATTTTTAGATTAAACTCTTGAATACTGCATACTCTAGTACTAAACTTTTCAAGAGGTCAAGATTTGAGTATTTTAGTGTTTAGCTCATGATTGGTGAGAATTCTATCAACTTTCTTCATGTTTGTGACAATAGATAGAGTTTATTCATTATATCGATGATGTTTTCATTGTCTTTCATCATGAATATATCCCATTTTGTCACATACAATTCTAGCCTGCTAGACTTCACCAATTTTATGGTGTTATGATAATTCTCCAATGCCTTCCGAATTCCATGGGCAATAAGGTAATGTTGTACTCCTATAGTTTCCTTTCTTGATAAGGAGCTAAGAAGAATTGTCATAGCCCTTTTGGTTTTTGCATTTGATCTTTTGTGTGCTTTCACCCATTCCTCCATTAGATCAATTCTTCAATTCCATCAACCACCTTAGTAGGAGGCTTCCATTCTTTTGCTACTATGTCTCATAGATCCACCACATCGATTTTCAAATATATCTTCATTTTGTACTTATAATAAGTACAGTCAAATCCATCGAACTAGGGCTTGAGATGGGTATGGATTCCTTCTTATCACATTGGTCTTTTCTCACACACTTAAGGTTTTAGTTGAGACTAAACTCTGATACCATTTGTTAGCCCTTGAGCACCAAGAAGAGCGGTTGAATTAGGGGGAATTTAAAATTTGAAGAGAATGATTTGATGAGATGGAAATAGAATATGTAGGAGAAGAGTTAAAGACATAAGATTTTATAATTATTCAGGTGTTAACGAACCTTATGTCCACTCCCCAATTCTTCTAATCGGGTATTCTACTATCACTAAATGGTGTTTTTAAGCTCACACTGAACTTTTACACTATATTTTATGGCTCACACACAACCATATAATTTGTGTTTCAAGGCTCACACATAACTTCTAAAGTGTTTTCCCAAAGGTTCACACTTAAACTATATAAGAGTTTTTATGCTAACTCTCAAACCCAAAAAAAAACTAGTATTTAATGCTCACACCTAACAATAACAACTCACATATAAGAATTGAATGTACAAAGGTTGAGAAACAAAATTGCAAGAGTTTGGATATAATCAATGTTATTCTCTTGCATTCAAGTTCATTTTATGAAGTATTTATAGGCAACAACCACCAAAGAGAGATTACAAACAAAAAAATTTCTAAATCTTTAAGTTATGTTAGGCAGATCTTACATTAAATGTCTATCAGATAGATTTTATTGTCATGACTGATCATTTGCAATTGCGATTTTTCTTCTTGCACTAAAATGGTTGAAATCATTATAAAGAATCCTTTTTGTAGGACACCACCATTGGTCCTCTAAGAAAAATAATTGTTATGTTCTTTAAACTTGACAAAAGTCGCGATCACAATTTATTTTTTTCTAAGACATGATGGCAACAACGAATCCTTTTGTTTAACAAAAAGGTGTTGCTCTATCCAATCGCAGTCTTGATCAACATTTCACCCTCTTAAATTTTGATATAACAATGGCTCTTTGGAATGCCTAGCATGCTCTAGTTGAGGACTTGATTCCCTCCAGGCAACTACAAAAGTAGCAATCATAATGATGGACGCGACTTCTACTATGAATACTTCAATTTCAACTTCATCACTTTCTTAGCTAAATCAAGGTTGCAATTTCCTCCATGAAATCATCTAATCCAACTTCGTCCATTCTTTTTTGCAAGATAGCAATTGCGAATTTCAAGTTTTCCACTGCGAATTAGGATGTCTTTCATAATACTTGAGACTTAGAATCCTATTCAACTTCCAATGCAAACATATCTAAAAATCTATAAAATCAACACTTAAATTTGATGTTAGAACATATCAATCTACATTGTCAAGATCAAAATAGAGTTTTGAATTAGATTTGACCAACCTAGTCTAATAATTATTAAGGTTTCTCAACACATAATATATTAAGAGGACCATTAAAGGCTCATTTCATGAAAAGCATCCCTTAAAAGTTGATTCATAAAGCTCAATATGATTATGAGCCCTTTAATCAATAATAAGAAGCACATAATGATTGTTAACACACTAATGAATAAAATAAAAAGAACTTAACTAGATAATTATAAGAGTTTCAAGATCTATATATAACCTTAGCATAAAGAAAATTAGCTCACAATAGAAGAAAGAGATGAAGAAAGAATCAAAGTAAAGATATTGGAAACCATGGACTTCAATTCTTGAAGCTCTTAAATGATTACCTTTTTCCTCCACTTTGCTCCTAAACCTTTGCTTGATTAATTTCTTAGCTTTTAAGGTGGGTATTTGATGATTATTTCCCCCTTATTGATTGAATTTTGCACCCACTTAAATAGTGTCTTGAGGTATTTACTAAGTTGGAAGCTTGGGAAATTGAAAAATGGAATAAATTGGAAAAGAATTGAAAATCCCATTTTTTACTTTTTTTGGCACACAGACATGCCTTTTTTTAATTCCTTAGGCATAGTCATGTCTTTTGGCTATGTCATTGTCTCAATTTTCTATTTTTATGGCACACGGCCAAATACATGGCTATGTTTGGAAGGAGCATGGTCATGTTTGGAGGCAACACAATTATGCTTGGTTGCTACTCATTTTTAACCCTAAATCGAATTAGCTCAAATGAAAATCATAAAAGTTGTATCCCTATGTCTTAGCTTTCCAATGGCTTTTTAATCACCTAATTTTGATCTCTTTAGATGGAGATATGCCCTAAATATCAAGTAGTGCTCAAGAATTGAAAATATGAAACTATCATGGCTTCTTTCATGCTCTTTGGCCACTTCTCTCCTACAAAACATAAATTTACTTCCTTTAATCCTATCACATGCAAAATTAACATAATATAATCAATATTTGAGAGGAATTAATTATGTATATATGTAATGCACTAAATAAATTCCCCCAAACTTGAACTCTTATTTGTCCTCAAGCAATAACTAATCCAAGTCAAATGCAATAATTCAAATGATCAAGATCAAGTTCTAATGTCTTTAGGAGAAGTTTATCTTAATAATAACCAAAATTTTTATCAATTAAGCAAATAGACTTGCAATAAGTTTATAATGAACATGTTTTATTTATAATCGATTAACACAATAGAGTGTGTGTATGTGTCTGGGTAACATATATCATTCAAAATTTCAAATTCTAATTACACCTAACTTAAGTAAGATTCAAATTTGACTTCTTAGAAGTCACACATGACTGTAGGCAAGACTATCCCTATTAGTTATCTGTCCTAGGCCAATGCTTATAACAAATATTTTCTTAATAATGTCATGATTGCTTTTTATTAAATATCTATTTTATTTATGACTATAAAATAAATTCCATGAATAGTTAATTCTACCAAATGTCATTAAGTATGTGACTTTATAGTAAACCATTTAGGTATAAAGAATTATATTCTAAACTATCCGTAGTTGGTCATTATTATTAGGATAATAATGAAAGAATACTAGTATGTGTTTGATTTATGACTATATTTTACTAGTAATAGATATGTGATATTAAGTCAAACACATAGATACATGTTTAAGAAACATTGTAGTGGATCAACCTACTATGAGAACACTACATGGATTAATAGCGATAAGTGATTCTCATGGAATAGTATTAACTTAATCCTCTGACCTAAAAATCACCATAGATTATAATATGATGAACTTTATATTTTGATATAGTCCAACAGTGTCTTTAACTGGATGATCATTACAAACTAATATTGGACATGGAGTAAATCATATAAAGGAATATTAGTGATTCAGAAGGAATTTGTCCCTTATATATTGATGAGAAATATATCTCTGCACCCATCAATAAGTTAGACTGAAAAAGGAATGCATGGCTATGCAGTAATGTATTGATAAAGGTTATCCATATCATTTTATATCAATCTACTTCAAGATTGAGAAATAATTGAACTATATAAGGATGACATGATCAATGCCTTATGTTCAATTAAGATATAATGTGACAAAAGGATTATAACACTATTTGTGAAATAGGTTAGGTCGATTATTGACCTTCACATAATTTGGGTTGTCATAATGTCTTGCTAAATACCACTTATGACTTGTGAGCCAAAATAAGTTTTGGCCACTGCCAACATTATATAAACCTATAGAGTTGCAAATATAGAATAGGCCTAAAATAAAATTGAAAATTTGCCATTCTCTCTATTTATAAATAAAATAAAGGGATATTATCTAAAATTATAAGATATCTATTTTGTTTTGAAAGGATTAAAATGAAATAGGATATTATATGTATCTTTAAGATATAGAGTTGGTATAAAATATCTTAATGGTTAAGATATATATATGTGCATACACATTTTAGGGTTTTCACATGAAAAAGTGTTTTCACATTTTTATTCAAAATAGTTTAAGAGGGAAAGAGTAAACCTTATTGCTATCACACTTATGTTTTGAAGAAAAGCCTATTCGTATGGATACCTATAGGGGCAATCATCCTTTGGTGACATCCAGATCTAATTCTAAGCCCGAGGTTAGGTGTTACCAGTATAATTTGCATACCACCTATGAAAAAGAAAAAGGACCATGTTATAAGTCATGGACGTAATTTGCTTCGCGAGGATAGAAACCTGAGATTTTAATTCTATAAGTGCATCCATGTCATGAAGTTCTAATTATGTACAAGAAATAAGAAACACAAACTATACAAAAATAAAAAGAAAATTTTAGATTAATATAAAAATAAAAACTTAGTATTAATGTCAATGATCTCTGGCAATAATGCCAAAAACATGATTGACAAGTTAATATTATATGAATAGCCCTTGAATTGCAAGTGCTCATTTTGTCAAGTAATAAATTGTATAAGAGTACGAATATCATTCCATGAGGATCGTGAAATAAGTACTAAGCTTTATGTTCCATGTATTATATAGAAATGCTAAATAAAAAAAAGGTTTAAACTATGAATTAAAACAAAATAAATTATAAACAAAGTAATTGCAAAGAAAACAATCAATAGAATAAGTTAACTAGGGGTTCAACTTCACTTATTAACCACTTATGATTTATAATCTTTCATTCAATTGATTCATTCATCTAGTGTTGCTATCAGATCACTTAGGTGATTAATTAATCCTTAACATACAACATGTTAAACTAAAATACTCTCAACATAATAGTTAAACATCTTGTCATTGTCAAACAATGTAAGATCCAAGTGATAGCAATAAACTATTTTAGTTTCTCAACACATAATAGATTAAGGGAATCATTAAAGGTCCATTTAATGAAAAGCATCTCCTGATAGTTGATTCATAAAACTTAATATGATTAAGGGCCCTTTAATCAATAATAATAAGCACACAATGATTGCTAACATAATAATAAATAAAATAAAAAGAACTTAAATTAGATAATCATAAGAGTTTAAACAATATTTACATACAACTCTAGCATAAATAAACTTAGCTCATAATAGAAGAGAGAGAAGAATAAATAATCAAACTAATGATATAAGAAGCCATGGAATTTAATTCTTGAAGCTCTTGAACGATTGCCTTCTTCCTCCTTTTTGCTCTTAAACCCTTGCTTGATTGATTTCTTAGCTTTTTAGGTGGTTATTTAGTGATTATTCCCCCTTATCCTTTTGGCTATTGATGGGGTTTTGACTCTTTAAATAATGATCTTGAGGTATTTACTAAGTTGGAAGCTTAGGAAACTGGAAAAGGATGAAAATGGAGAAGATTTCAAAATCACATTTTTTACTTTTTTTGGTTCATAACCATACATACAACCATGCCTTTTTATGATTCCTCAATCATTGTTGTGTCTTTTAGTTGAGTCATGGTCTCAATTTTCTACTTTAATGGCACATAACCATGTGTACAATCGTGTTTGGAAGGAGCATGGTCATGTTTGGAGGCAACACAATTATGCTTAGTTACGACCCATTTTTACCCTAAAACTAGTCAAATTAACTCAAATGCAAAACATAAAATTTTATCCTTATGTCTTATCTTTCCAATAGCTTTTGAATCACCTTATTTTGAGCTCTATTAAAGGGAGATACACCCAAAATACTGAGTAATGCTCAAGAATTGAGACTATGAAATTATCATGGCTTATGTCATGCTTTTTTGCCACTTCTCTCCTACATAACATAAATTTACTTCCTTTTACTAGCCATTGTGCACTAATAAGGGGGTTGAATTGGTGAAAAATTTAAAAATTTATGGGTAAATACATAAGATAAAGATAAGAGAAATAGTAGAAAAGAAATAGACATAATAGATTTATAGTGGTTTGGGTGTTAAATAACTCTCCATCCATTCTGTAATTCTCTAATTGGGTATTTCACTAACACTAAATGGTGTTTCACAAGCTCACATCAAACTTTACATTATTTGTTTTACAAGGCTTACACATAACCTTACAAGGATTTTCCCAATGCTCACACTTAATCTATAAAAAAGTTTTCCTTAAAAGGATCGAGATGATCATTTCACTATCACTATTCTAAGTAGTACTGGGATAGTAGCTGTTGTGTAACATCCCTAGCCATATTCATTAGCATTATCACATGAGCATATGCATTAGATAAATAATCATTGAAGCACCATTGCATTTGGGGACACTTGAACATATATGTAGTGTTTGTATAGTTGTATGGAAAATTGTTTTATG
>CATIWR010013812.1:0-18265 GCA_949677035.1 Omphalea diandra | reverse complement strand
GAAGAGATTGGGAGAGTGCAACATTATCAAACTACACATGCCATATGGAAGACTTTAGAGAACTATCATGAAGGCACAACCTTAGTCAAGTCAAGCCGTTTGGAGATGTATGTCACCGAATGGGAACTCTTCATGATGAAGGACAATGAAAACATCACATAAATGACAAATCGCCTCTTATCCATCATCACCAATATGAAGAAGTTTGGAAGAGCACTCACCAATTATGAGGTAAACACCAAAATCCTTAAAACTCTTCCTCTTGACAAATTTGAGGCTAGGGTGTGCAGCATTCAAGAATCTAATCTAGAGATTGGAAAGGTCCCAACAGATGTGCTCATTGGCAAGCTCTTGACTCATGAGTTGGCCATCCAAAAAGATGAGCAAATGAAGAAGCTAAGGGGCCAAGGTGAAAAACCAGAAAAAAGAACCATGGGTCTCAAAGCTTCAATAAGGGAGAAAGAAGTAGACACATCCTCAAGTGAAGAGGATAGTGATAAAGAAGGAGAAGAGCTAGCAATGCTGTCAAGAAGAACCAAGGAATTGATAAGAAGGAGAAAAGAGAGAAGAGTCTTCAAGAAATCAGTCCAAAGTCCAAAAGAAAGATAAAATGATGTCACATGCTACGAATCTGGCAAGAAAGGGCACATGAAGCATGAATGTCCCAAGTTGAAGAAGAAGAAAAGGTGGGATAAAGAAAAGAAGAAAAGCTTCTCCGCCACTTGGGATGATGACTCAAGTGAAGAAGAGGAAGAGGGAGAAGTAGCCAACATATGCTTCTCCGCCACTTTTGCATGGACTTCTCACCCCAAATAATTCTTCACAAGACAAATTTTTTATTTTATTATTTTTAAATTATTTTTTAAAATTATAATTTATTAAATTATAAAAATAAAAATTTTTTAATAGTATTTTGAACATCATTATATTGATGTTTAACTCATTTATCTTTGTATTTATTGTAATTAGATAAACGAGTAAAATTATTACTTTACGAATACATCATTTCTACACATTCTTTAATTAATAAAATTTTATTGACAAAATGAAGTTGTATTTTTGAAATTAGAGAATTTAAGGATTTAAAGATTTAAGGGAAACTGTATTTTTATCAAAGTACATCTAAACTGCATTTATAACACGTGCACTCTCTTTGATTAGTATTTTGGACTTTTATGATAAAATAATACAAGATCATAGATAATTTTAATGAAAATAAATTTTTATAATAAAATAATACAAAGATTGGAGGTAATTTTGATGAATAATAAAAGTTTATAGGTAAATTCAATGCGAAAAGTTTATTTTGACTTTTATTGTGACTTTGATACAAATTTAGGAGTTTATTTGATATTTTAACCGATAAAATAATATAATATCAGAGGTAATTTTGAAAAAATTACACAAATTTAAAGGTAAATTTAAAGAGAAAATTTATTTTATCTTCTATTTGCACTTTAAAATAAATTTAGAGATTTATTTAATACTTTAACCCGATTAAAAATTAACATACACTTAAGTCGTTGATAAAAAAGAAAAAAAAGGAAGCCTTGAGTTAAAACTTAACTATTTTTAATCATTTTCAATAGCAACATGAGCAATGAAAGCATCATCAGACTCGTCATGGCCTAAGTTTTCATTGGATACAAACTCTAATGTCAATTGTTTACTTAAGGAGATTAAAAAAAAAAAAGAGAAAACTATAATTTTGGGGACTAACCAAGTGGCTCATCATCAAAACTTTCAATTAACTTCCTGATTTTTTAAAAAAGTATATATTAGTCTATATTAATTTAACCATTTATTATATTATTTAAAGGTTATTTAAGCCGAAAAAATGAAAAAAACTATATTATATTATATATATATATATATTTATTTATTTATTTATTTATTAAATAATATAGGTTCATAAATAAATTTGATGAAAAGTTTATTTTGTCATCTATTGTCACTTTAGGATAAATTTAAAAGTTTATTTAATATTTTAATTGACGAAATAATATAATATCATAAGTAATTTTAAAGTTTAAGGGTAAATTTAATGAAAATTTTCATTTTGTCATTTATTACGACTTTGAAACAAGTTCATAAGTTTATTTGGTACTTTAACACGATTAAAAATAAACGTACATTTAAGTAATTGATAAAAAAAAATTAAAGGAAGCCCTAAGTTTAAAAATTAATTATTTTTAATCATTTGCAATAGCAACAGGAGCAATGGAAAACATCATCAGACTCCTAAATGACCTAAGTTTTTATTGGATAGGAACTTTGATGCCAATTGTTTACTTAAGGGGATTAAAAAAAAGAAAAAAATAGAACTATAATTTTGGATACTAACCAAGTGGCTCATCATCTAAGCTTTCAATTATCTCCCTGATTTTTTTAAAAAGTATATATTAGTCTAAATTAATTTTTTTATTAAAATAATTAAAAATAATTATTATTTTTTAGTTTTTAATAGCAATATATATCTTTTCTAATGAATAATTTTTTAATTCTCATTGTTATATCAAAATATTCATTATTCAGCTTTCTTAGGTTTAATTTTCATCTCACACTTGCATTTCGTTTAATTTTTTTGATTTATTTAAAAAATAGAGAAAATTCATCATTTTTCTTATTTAAAGTAAAAGTATTTTTAATTTTACGTACAAAAAATAATATATATTACAAATTTAATCTTTACATATAAAATAAATTATTTTAAAAATATTTTCATCATAATTTTTTTAAAATCTTAACTCGATTTTTAGGGTTAGTGTTTAGAGAAATTAATACTTAAATACACTTGATGTTAAAGATGTATCTTTGAAATATATGAGTGTAACACAAAAATAATATATAATTTAATTATTAGAGAAGTATATTAATAGATATATAATAATACTATTTTAAAAATTAATTGATATGAACATAATTTTTGGAATGATTCAACTATTTCAAAAATAAATTACTAAATCTCAAGAAATATAAGAGGCCAAATCCTAATATAAGAGAAAACTTTTTTTAGAAAAAATCAAATTACATGTTGCTAATATTTACAATAGTATCTATATATTTGAGGAAAAAATATTTTATTTTTTATTTTGTACATCAATTTATTCATTTAAAATAAAAAAGTTTATTTTTGTTATTTAAATAACCTTTAAAATCCTAGTATAGGATTAAATTAATTAAAGGGGAAAATAAAAAAATTCTACTTTGTGATTTGATTTTCTTTTTTGGTAAATATGGTCTCGTGATTTGTTTATTATTAGTAAAACTCTACCATGTACTATAATGTCATTTACAAAGTGGTATAAGATCTGTAATTTGGTTACATCCATTTAACATGATATCAGATTTTATATATTATTTCAACTAATATATATCTAAAATTTGCATATAGAATTTTTCATTTTCAATACAAAATTTATTCATTTACTTTTTGTATATATTTGAATAAATTTTACAATGATATAAAATTAAAATTATTCAAATTTATATAGAAAGTAAAAAAAATATATAATATAAATTATATATTTAGAGTGAAAAATTATACACTCCTATATAATTAGTTGAAATAATGTACATAATCTAATACTAAATTAGATGGATGAAATAAAATTACATATCTGATACCACTTTGCAAATGACGTTATATCACAGGATAAAGTCTTGTCAATAAACAAAACATGTGATCATATTTACTAAAGGCGAAAACTATTTTCCTCTTCGTTAAAAATATTAATTTGAAATGATATTTATTTTTTTAAAGAAGTTTAAGGGGCCAATTAAATTTTTATCTACTGAAAAACTATCTAAAAATTAGTTTGAAATACTTGTAATAGTTTAATAGTTTTTATGATGAAAAGTTAGTTATATAACAATCATAAAATTCAACTATAGTTTGATGACAATGACTATAAATTATCCAATAAATGTGATAAAAGTAATCTAATATCAATGATAGGACTAAAAAATATTTTAAAAGGAGTTCATTATTAAATTTTAAAAAAATATTCGATATAATTAAATAAGTATTTAAATATTGAAAACTAAGGCATGCCTCTTGAATGATATAAGAACTAAAAAGGATAAATAGTAGAAAGCACTTAATTACCTGATAAAAGTGCAAAACGAAAGGATGTATCAGTTCTGGCAAAGGTCGATCAAAGGGAAAGAAAGGGAAGAAGAGGAGAATTTTCAACTTTCATTCAAGATATATATCTTCTCAAAAATTGCTATGATGCTCGTAAATTTATCTATCAGAATAGAGAAGTAATTTCCGTGTCACCTGTCTTCGCTATGGATGTAATAGCAAACAAGTCACATTGGTTTAGTTAAAAATAGTCATGTTTAGAAAATAAACAAGAACTATATTTATCGACATACGATTTGATTTTTCATTTTCTATACATGAAATTCAAATTTTTATAATATTTTTTCTTTAGATATTACATTTACATGAAAATGACATACAATTTTGATTATTTTAAATTATTACTATTATAACAATAACTATAATATTTTTAAAAAAATCTTTGAACAAACTTTTACAACTTCCATGCCCATTTTAATTGACCAATATGCCAAAAAGGTATAAGATTATTTTTCATTTTAATTCCACTTCCATGAAGAACCAAGCATATCCAAAAATCTAAAATTAGGCCGGCAGCTAAATATATTTGCCTTGCTTGAAGCTGGATATAAACTTGTTTAGGCTTTTAATTTCCGCTTGCCAACTGAGTCTTGAGTTTGACTTCTAGCAAATGATTTCCTTTCTTTCCTGTGACTCTTTTTGCATCTCAACTACTGTATTTCCCTGTGTGTTGAAAATCAGACCAAACTCATAAGTTAAATCGATAAAATTGAAAACAGAATTAATAATTAATTTAATTAAATGTGATTTAATTTTTAAAGTAAATGTTATATTTTAAATATTTCAAATATATTTACATATATTTGTAATATTTGTTATTTTTAAATTATTTTAATAATATTTTTTAATTTTATTTATTATTAAATTGATTGAATCATATCGATTAAATCGGTCAAATTGATCAATCCACGAATCAGTCAATTGACCGATTTATTAATCGATCCGATTTTACAAATATTTGTATTTCTAATCATTAGAAAACCCATATGGAATATAATTTTATGTTTTTTAATTATTATTTTTTGAGTTCAACAAAGAACAATTGCAAGTGATGTTTGTTTTTAATATTTTTTCCTCTTCTTATAATTTAACAACTAAGTTTTTAAATTTAAAAAATTGTCTTTTTCTTTTTGTTGCCCTCAATTTTGCGCCATCATCAAACCCTTTCCTTTCATTGTTCCTCTTTCTTTCTTTCTTTACTTTCTTGAGGTTTTCATTTTCTTGAATCTTTAACATTGGTACTTCGTTTGTTTTGTTATTTATCTCTTTTTAAGCCCTGATCTGGTGCCCCAAATCAGATACGTTTCTTTATCATTGGACAAAAGAGATCCCCATTTGCATACACCCTTAAATATCTCTACCTGTTTTTCTTCTACTTTCTTGATGAAAAATGCGTTTCTTCCTTAGCTACATGGAATCTTGAATCATTGTTTGTGGAAAAACGTTTTTTCTTGGGTTAAACGCAGATGTTGATCATCATTTTGAGAAGCAAAGTTTGGTTCTTTAAAGACTGAATCTTTTTGGGTCTTTTTTTTTTGCTTCTACGAATTGTTTGTTCGTCCCCTTCTTTAATATGAAGATGCCCATTTCACTACTTCCATGACTATTTTAGCTTCTGCTATTTGTAGCTTCATCAGCCCCCACTTTCTCCTCCATCGCCATTGCTAGCAACAGTGGAAGGGCCGGGGTCCAGCGTTTCTCCTCCTCCTTCGTAGTTTTACCCTGTGTGTGGATAGAAAGTTTATAATGAAAAAAAAAAGAAGAATGAATTAGTTTAGAAAAAATTTCATATTTTGATTGAAGAGATTGTAATGAAATGGTTTGAGTGGGTTTGGTAAACCATTTCAAATCCACTCAAATCAATAAAATAGGTGTGGTGCATGAATTTGAAAATAAAAGGACAATTTTACCCTTATTTTGAGATTTTTAGCCAAAATATGTTTTTTTCTTTTTTTTATTTTTATTTTAATTTAATGATAATAATAATCAAAATTTCTATAATGAAAATTTATGTCCAAAATATTTAATTTCCATAAAATTAAATTCTTCATCCATAATTAAATTAATTTTTGTAAAATATATAAATTAACATGTTTATATTAATTCTCTTAAATATAAATATAATATTTTCACTTAAATATAAATATAATATTTTCACTTAAATAAATTAACATTAAATTTATTTAAATTAAATAACAAATCATTCATAATTAATTATTTTCATTGCAAGAAATATTTATCATAAATGATTTGATTTCTCAAAATTAATAAAATTCTCATATAAGAATTTAATTTCTTATAATTAAATATATTAGATTAAATCAAGTCACATAATATTCTTAATTAAATTAAATTAATCATTAACTTAAGGGTATTTTTATCAATTTAAAGTTAACATTTCATTTCATTCTATTACAAACAAACAAAATTAATCTCAAACCATTCATTTCTATTTCTACTATCTCAAACACAAATATAATTTAACACTTTTTTTTTCAAGCTATACTCATCCATTCTATTAATAACCTTTTCAACCCTTTATAAACCATCAATCCAAACAATCTGTTAGACCAACATGCTTTGTGGTCGGACATGCACTGTATAATTTGCGGATTCTACGAACCTATCTAAAGTTGTAAAGCCCATTTCCAATCATGCATCTGTTTGATGTGGGAAATCCACGGCCCAAGGCCGAACAACGCAATCTTTGAAATATTGAGGATTCAAAATTTTATTAATAATAATAACCATAAAGTAATTGAAAAAAATGAAAATGTATTAACTTGTTTGATTTGTTTTGTTTTAGTTTATTATATTTGATTACAATGCTATGTTATGATTAGGATTTTGTTGCAAACTACAAAGCACAATTACATGTATAAACTACCCAGTTAATATCTTTAAGGAGTCGAGATAAAAATTCTAGTAAGAAATGCCAATGGATTACGAAATTTATAGGTATATTATTATTATTATTATGAAATAATTTACTTATTTTCATAGGTATATTATTCATAGGATAAAATATTTCTCTCTCTCTCTCTCTCTCTCTCTCTCTCTCTCTCTCTATATATATATATATATATATATATATATATATGTAAATATATATAATAGATGAGAAGAAAAGAAAAATTAATATCAATCTATATATAGATTAAATATATTAAAACTTTATAAAATTAAAATTAAATCAATGATTTTATGAATTTATTCAATTCTATTATTTATATGAATTCATGAATATTAATTTCGTGCAATTGATTTTTTAAAAATTTAAAATATTTATAGAATTTTTTTAAAATAAGTGATTTCAAAAAATTTACCTCATGTGTAAAACACTTTTTCATATTATCCATTAAAATCAAAATTTATTTTATATATAAATTAAAATTAACTAATTAATGCTAAATTAAATGAGTCACAATTGATCTAATAATAAATGTAAAAATTAAAATTTCATAATTAATTTAGTATTAATTGTCATTAATATATGATAAAAATTTTAAAAATCAAAATTTTAGAAAATTAAAAAATTGAAATGATGATGATAAGATCACGTAAAAAAGTCAATTTTTTATTTTTTCTTATATATATATATATATATATATATATTCACACACACACACAATTTAAAAAAAAAACCACCAATACTCACCTTTTTCCTTATCTTTACATGACATTGGAGCTAAAATCCATAAAATCATGTCTATGTTGCTGCAGCTCCTAATTGATAACCCCAACTGCTCTTTACACTATATTTGGATGAATGGTTTATAATGAATTGGTTTGGTTTAGAAAGAAAGTGTTAAATTATATTTATGTTTGGGATGGTAGGAATGGAAAGGAATGATTTGAAATTAATTTTGTTTGTTTGCATTGGAATAAAATGGAAGGTTAACTTTAAATTGACAAAAATATCCTTATATATACAAATATAATTTTATTTTATTTTACTGTTATTATTCAAAATATTTAATAAAAATAATGATATATTTAATATTAAAATAAAAATTAATGACATATTTAATATTAAAATAAAAAATTACTGTTATTATTCAAAAATTATATTTTATTTTTATTCACAAAAAATGTGAACAATTAATTTTTTATAATTTTTGATAAAAAATTAAATATAAATAGTTTGAAAAGTAAAAATTTTTTAATTAAGAAAATAAATTAATTTTAAATATAATTAGATGGTGCAAATATATAAAGGGCAAATATGTAAATTAGTGCCTAAAAATTTTTGAGCTAGTGCAAACACCCTGATTTTGCTGCTGTGAAAGGGTTTGGAAGGGTTTCAAACCCTTCCACTCCGCTCCAAATCCTTCAATTCAAACACCAAATTTTTTTTCAAACCAATCCATTCAATTTGTTTCAATTACAAACCACCCGACCAAACACATTGTAAAGGAGGATTTGGACTAAAGATTGATGGGGTTTTCTTTGATTTTTATCAACTATGTTTATGCTTTGTTGCTTTTTATATTTTAGTCAAGTTTTGAGCATCTGTGCTGTGATCCCAGGATGACTGTGGCCATAACGTAGGAGATTTAGCGCTGATTGTTTCCCAAAGGCGGCTTCTGTTGACAATATGGTCTAAGGATTGATAAAGGGGCTTTCTTTGTTCCTTTTATGAATTTATAAATTGTATTTATGCTTTTCAGGTTTTTATATAGTGCTCAATTTTTTGAGCATCTATCTGTGTTTCCAGGATGACTATGGACATAACATAAGAAATATAGGAAATTTAGCTGCTTGTCTCCCAAAGACCTCTTCTGTTGAGTATATGGACTAAGATTGATGAATGGTTTCTTTTTTTATCCTTAGCAATTTATTTTTTGCTTTCTATTATATAGTACTCTATTTTGAGCATCTTTCGTCTGATACCAGGATGACTGTGTGGAGGAATATGTGGACATAACATAGGAAATATGGGAGATTTTGCTGCTTGTTTTCCAAGGCCTCTTCTGGTGGGGATGTTGTCTGAAGATTGTGATACTAGTGTGAGTGACAATGGAGTAAGCTAGAACACAGTGATTGGTTAAGTGTTAAACTGATGATCCCTAAGGCGATGAAGCTTGGGTATTTATAGGGTTTGTTCATAACTGCCCTATATATATATATATATTGGTTATCTGGATACTGCAGTTACTTAGTCATTAATGCCTGTGATTTCTGTTACACTTTTGTCCAACTAAGAATGTGGCCATTGTAGCTTGTTCCTTTGCTTGGATCTGTTCATTCGTCTTGCTCTTCTTGCTTATTCGGTTGATAGGTTATCAGATTGATAAAGGAGTTTTCTTTGATCTTTAATTATAATTTTATTCTTTTTATATAGTAGTCAATTTTGGGCATATGTGTTACTGTATTCCATGATTATTTGTGAAGGAACATTTGGAGAGAATGGTTTGGAAACAGAGATTGATCGAGTTGGCTCTTCACTGTGTGGAAGAATATGTGGACATAACATAGGAAAACATAAGAGATTTTTTTGCTCATTTCCCAAAGGCTTTTTCTGCTGAGTATATATGGTCTAAGATTTGATAAGGAACGGTTTTTTTTTATTTGTTATCAATTATTTATTTTTTTACCTGCTAATCATTTTTGAGCACGTGTTACAGTATTCCATGATTATTTGTGAACGAACATTTGGGGACAGAAACATAAGGAAACAGAGATAGATTGAGGTGGCTCTTTTTTGTTCTAATCTTACATGCATGACGAAACTAGCTAATTATCAGGGACACTTTTTATTTATTTGTGATTCATTGTTTCTTTGAGTCTTTAATGTTTCAAAATTGCTCTGTGAGCTAATGGTCTTAGTTGATATATTTTTGCATGTCTTTCCAGGGGCTCAGTGTTTTGGGTTTGAGGAATATTTTGACCAGGATTGATCAGGGAGTTTTTTTTTTTTTTTTTGGCTTCTCCTATTTGTAATATTCTTTACTTGTAGGGAAACTATAACTATCTTAGATCTTTCTGCCCTGTTGTTTTGAGGGTGCCTTGGCTCCAGCATTTCAGGATCAAACTTATGGGAGGGGAGAGTGATTAATTTATTTTCTGCTTTTGGAATTCATACAAGTCCAATAATCTTGTGGCATAATCGAGTATTGTTTCTTTTAGGGTCTCTTTGCTGGTTATCGATTACGTTAAAAAATTTCCTAGCTCAGAAGTTTATAGAAGATTGGATTGGTATACCGTTACTCATTTGTTTTTTGTGCTTTGAATTCAAGGTTTATAGAACAAGATTGATCAGGGAATCCATCTCTCTCTCTCTCTCTCTTTCTCTATCTCTCTCCCCCCTAATATTTAAACATTTCTTTCTTTGAATGAATGGAGGATTTGCCTGAGATTTATTGCCTCCTACTTCAGTCTTTTGACTGAAGTGCTGTTACAAATCAAGCATATGGAGGTTTTTCTGCTTTTAAATATAATTCTTAGAATTATGTGTTCTTTGTTTTGTGTTTTCAGGTCATTCCATGGTTTGGGAAATATTTGGTGCTGATATTGAGCGGGAAGGATATCTCTCTTGTATGAATTTGTTGAAATCTGGAAAATTTATTGCTGATTTCCTTGCATTTTTCTTAATTCTAGCTAGCTATAATATTTTCAAATAAATTATTCCCATCGATACAAGGCCATTTGATTCAATCAGAAAGTCTTTTGTGCCTTACCTTAGCGACCCTAGCCTTAGATATTGGTTCAAAATTTTACTTTAGACAAAAAGTGAGCTTTCTATTCTTGCTTTTTGAGTTTTGTCTTAATCAAACAAGGAATTCGAATACTTTTAAGTGAAAGCATAGTGATTCAGAAGGGTGTTTATAAGTGACATCTGTCCTGTCTTATTACATGCCTTAAAAAGGTCTTTTATTCAAACTTTCTGCTTCAAATGATTATTTATTCAAATATTCCATTTTAAACAAGATTGTAAACTTTGACTTCATATGGACTATGATTGATTCAGAAGTGTTTGATGAACAATATATTGTCTTCCTTTCTTCTTCTAATTATTTGCTGCAGATGATGATTAATATTTTAAACAAATGTGATTTTAGACTTTTCTTTCCCCAGGTTCCACTTTATTGCATTATACAGTGTCTAATTTTTTGATCTGAGTAAGAGACTCAGGCAGCCTTCTATTGTTTCTTGTTTTATGTCTATATCTGCCTGTATTTTAGTAGTCCAACATGTTTTCCCTTCCATAATTTGTGGTTGGTCTTCTTGTTTGCATGTACTTCAGTGTTTATGTGAGGAGTGTCTGAAGTGGGTTATGCCAGGGAGGTCTTTTTTCCCCTTCTTCTTCAGATATTAACTCTGCAGACCAATTATCTTAGATATTTTGTCTTCTTTTTGAGGCCCTTTTTGGAGATCGAATCTAAATGGTACTTGTGCATGTGTTTCCAGGGTTATAGTGTCTTAAATTACACTGAAGAAGATATGATTCAGGAGATTTTCTTCCTTTTCTCCTCCCCTTCAACTTAAATATTCTTTTCTGAAGTCAATAGCAAATATCTGAGATTTGTTGTCTTAGCTGCTGCATTTTTTAGAAATAAACCTAAGGCATTAGTGTGATCAATATTATTATCTGTATATAGAATAACAGGTTGTTGATTGAAGAAGTTGAATCTGAACTCTGTTGAATTTTTTTTTTTTTGTTACTTCATAGGTGGCACATATGTGGTGAGCTCTTATTTGTTGTGCTTTTGTTAGTTTTTTGTATAAAATATATGAAAATTTATCATTTGGTTTTTGCTTATTATTTCCAGCTAGTTTTTTTTATCTTCATAATAGGATTAATGAGGAATTTGTTAATGTTTTGTTGTTTATTCAAATTTAACTTCATATAAGGATGACTTCCTATCAGCTCATGGAGTTCTATGTAGGTTGAAACCAGTGCAACCCGGAAATGCTTAATAAGCAATGATTTGTCCATTTATCTTTTCTTATTATGTTCTTGAAGCATGTACAATATGTTAACTGAAGCATGTCCTTAGTCCTTGTTATATTTGTATATTTGTGTGGTTAACATCCAATAGTACGTTCTTTTGATGATTTTTTGGTTCTTTCTTCAAATGATCATTTATCATGGTGAACTGTATTAAGAAGTTCTCTGAACGTTAATCTATATTATTTGTCTATATTCAAGCATTCTGGCCCTCTATATTTCAAAATTCCCTGTAAGCTAATAAAGCTAATGAAATAGAATCTGAGTTGGTACATTTGTGTCTTTACAGGGCTTAAGTATTTTGGATTTCAGTGATTGTCGACCAAGATTGATAAGGGAGTTATCTTTTTTTATTTTTTTTATTTTTTCCCCAACTAATATAATTTGCCTGAGGAAATAGAGACACTATTTTAAATGCTATTTACCTCTTTTTTTGGGGTCCTTTGGTTCTAGTGTTTCAGTATCAAAATTATGGAAGGAGTGGGGTCAATTCATTTCCTGCATTAAAATACACAATCAATCTATTTTCTGCTTTTAAAATTGATAAATTTACAGTCCATTATATATTATCTGTATCTAAAATGAGTATTGTTCTTTTCAGGGTCTTACTGGCTAACGATCAGATTAAGAATTTGTAGGTTAGAAGTCTAAAAAATCGAATTGGTATGTTTTCACATGGGAATTTGTGGACTAAAGTTTGACAGGGAATTACCCTTTTGCCTTGAAAATTTCTTTCCTAGAGCATTTTGTTGCTTCATTTTTTTGGTTTCTGCTATTAGAAATCAATCATCATATGCAGGTTGTGTTGGTGAATTGGGATTTTTGCTTTTAGAATGTCTTAAACCTTAGCTTTTATTATGTATTCCTTCATTTCATGTTTTCAGAATACCTAGATTTTTGGAAATATGTGGTGCTGATATCAATCAAGAAGTGTTTGTTCTGCATGGATTTGTTAAAACCTTGACCATTTCTTGTGGTTTATCATTTGGACTGTTATTATATGGTTGATTTCCTTGTGTAATTCTTGTTTTCTCCTCTTAGTTCCAGCTGTAGTGTTAGCATTTTCCATGGTCATATCTTCATGGCCACTTACTCAATCAGAAAGTCTTTAATGCCTTGCTGCCAGTTTGTAGAAAAATTCTACTTTAACAAGACTGCGAATCCTTTTGTTGTGGTCACTTTGTCCTTGTATATTGTATTGTCGATTGGTAGAAAAATTATACGTTAGACATGACTAACATGTTTATATATTTTAGTCTTGCACATTTGATCTTCTATAACAAAGGTAATAGGCTCAGAGTTGGTCAGCTTTTATGTGTTTCCCCGGGTTATGACTTGATTAAGGTTTTATTGTTGGAGTGCTGAGATTTGCTTGGAAGTCTAAGCTACATTGTTAATCAATGTCAGAAAGATAGTGCAATCTGATTTAGGTAACAATAAGTGTGGTGTTAGAAGTTGTTGGCCAAGGAATATATTCCCTCCCTATAGAAGGGAGGTGGCTGTAACAAGGATGGTGAGAAAGAGCTTAATGTTAGAAATCCTATGTTGAAATGAAGAAAAGAAGAAAAATAAATTTTCTGTATTTTCATTTCAGTCTGTTTGATAAAAGTGTTTTTTGTTTCTCTTTTCCTTGGTTTGTGTCCTCCTTTTTGGAGATCAAATCTAAGTGGGTATGTCTGCATTTGTTTCCAGGGGTTTTAGTGCTTTAAATTCCACTGAGGAAAATGTAGTTTATGATGTACAGGAAGTTCTCTCTTCCTTTCTTTAGTTGTTTATGGTTTTTTCTAGTGCCTCTCTATTTCTGGGTCCTATTTTTGTTTTGGTAAATTGAGAAATTAATTCTGATCTGGGTTATGTGTTTCTTCAGGGGTCCCTTCATATTTTGGCAAATATGTGATCATGTTGATAGTACGTATTTTTGGTGATTCAATTAGTTTTTACTATTTTAATTTTTTCTTTTCCTCATTAGCTTTGGTTTTTGCTTCTCAATCCCTGCCAGTGTTTAAATTAAAGTCCGACTATTCTTCTGATAGTTGCTTTACTTGTTGCTTCATTTTTTCTTTTTTTTTTTTTTTTTTACATCATAGAGGCATGTTGTCTTTCCATTAATTTGGCTTGGAGTCGAGTGTCTTTTCTCATTAACTTTGGTTTTTGCTTCTCAGTCCCCACAAGTATTTAAGTTCAAGTCTGCCTATTGTTTAGATGGTTGATTTACTTGTTGCTTTATTTTTTATTTTTTTAAAGAAAAACATTATACAAGCACATGGGCTTTCCAACAGTTTGGCTTGGAGTCAAGGAGGGAGCATTTTTGTCCTTAGTTGTTAAGTTGGTCTTACTCAATTTCCATGAATATGCTTCTCTCTTGATAGTGGGTGGATTCTGAGTCTGGCTGTATGGTTTCCAGGATGCCACTGTTGTGTGGAGAAAATATGTGGGTAGAGAGCGACTGGCAGTACTGTTGGATTTTGTCTTATATCTGTGGAGTAACATAGCACAGCTGGATTGTTTTCTTGATTTAGTCAAATATAATCATGATTCCCCCAGTTCTCAGATAACAGAGCTAACGTCGGGGCTGGCTTTTGCATGTGTTTCCAGGGTTTATCCTTTGCATTTGATTCATGCAAAACAAACTTTGAAGGCTTTGTTTGGAAGGAAGAGTTCTTTCTTGCTGTTATTTATTTATTTCTTTTCAATTTCTATCTTATAAATTTCTAACTCCTCGAATTGATAAAGCATTAATATTTCTTCAGGGTTTATTGACTTCATTTGTGTGCTTTGAGTAGTCAAGAACTCGAACTAATCAAAGTTAAGTGAGATATTGTTCCTTCTTCGGGGTTTCTTGACTTCATTTGTGCACTTTGAGTAGTCAGAGACTTGAATTAATCAAAGTCATGAATTGAGTTATATTTTTTTCCCCAAAACACAGTAAAATAATCTTAGTAAGTTTTTATTTTCCTTTCCTATTCCCGTGAGTAGATATATATATATATATATATATATATATATATATATATATATATATATATATATATATATATTTTTGGGTGTTTTCCTTCATAATTACATTTTTACAGAAAATTTTAGTTATTAGAAGTTTCAGTTTTGCATATCTCAAGGGAAGGGAAAATATAAGTATCTCAAAGGCAGGTTTCTTTATCTTTAGCATCAACAGAGGGGATGTATAGCTTAGGATCACCAAGGGAACAAATTTCGCCTGGGTTTTGTTCAATATCCTATGTGGAACCCGTGATATGGGCAACTAGGGAGTTTGGAAATCCTACTTGTTTTGTGCAATTTTTCTGGTCATAACTTCTGTGCAACTGTATTGGATATCACTTGTTCTGGTGGAACACATGGATTAAAGTATGTGTTCATATGTCTTGTGTATATCTATGTTTTTCCAGTCAAATTATGTTTTAAGTATGTTCAATGATTCTATTCAACTGTGGAGAACTCAAAACTGCCAGGGCCATTTTCTATATGAGAAGAATTCAGTATAATAGCCAGTACATTCAGCAGTCAGTGTCATTTGTGCTTTGATTTGGAAGATGGTTTGTGGACTTCAGTGTTGGTTTTTTCTGTTGCTAAGGTACTTGATGGCTTTTCTGTTGCTAAGGTGCTTGATGGCTTTTCTTGGGCAGGTCTTCTCTCCTACGGGCATTGTCATTGTTCTATCTTCTGTGCCAACTTAAGTACTTTCACACTCCTTCGCCTAGTTTATTATTTATTTGACGGTGGTCTTTTTTTCCAGGTGTTTGACCATATGGTGATGAATTTTTTCTTTTATTATTTTTGTGTTCTTGTCCTCTGGAAGGAACCTCTTTATCTGTCTGTTTCAGCTTGCAGTGGTCTCTTGATATAGGTTTCTTTTAATTTTTGGTGATGAGTTTTTTGTGTTTATCTTTGCTTACTTGTTCTTTGCAGGAATATCTGTTTATGTCTTTGTTTCAGCTTGCTGTGGCTGTAATGATGTGTATGAAATTCAGTTAACATGAGCATTGTTTCAATCTTCTGTCTTCTTATAATTTCTTATCCTTGATTTGAAGCTGGGTTCCTCTTTTCAGTTGGTTTTCTTATTCCTGTTACCTGTTACAATGGCTTTCTTTACTGTTCTTCTTCTCTCTGAGTACTTGTATTACATTCAACTTCCTGGTTTGCAGTTTCAGAGTGGTTCAAGTATTAGATGTTTTCTGGAGGCTTTGTGGTGGAATTTTGTATCCTTTTCCGTTTTTTATTCTGTGGTGTGATGCAAACTAGTATTAGATGTTTTCTGGAGGCTTTGTGGTGGAATTTTGTATCCTTTTCCGTTTTTTATTCTGTGGTGATGCAAACCAGGGAATAGGTGCTGGGTTCATCAGCTGCCTCTTTCTTGATTGGCATTTCCAAAATAATTTATGAGGATTAGTTCTCTACTAATTGTCTCTCTCTATTTCTGACAAACTAGTGATTTGATTTGCTTTCTCTCTTTTTAACATAATTTGACACCGATCTCCTCGTGACAAGTTATCTGGGACAGAGAATGTGTAATTCTTTATTTTTGCGTGGGATCCATTATAGAAGGCAGGAGGTGCTGGTTGGTTTGTCATGATCTTTGAGACTTGCTCAGTTGTGAAGTAAGGACTTCCTGTATTGCTGCTATGGCTGCTCTTGCTCTTATCCTGCAATAAGTTGGTTTTGTTTTAGAATTATTGGATGACAGAATGTGGGAAATTGGATGCTCTGATATGACAGCACTCCAGTTTAGTACTTGGTTTTTAGTTCTTCCTCATTGGCAAAATTTCATTTCCTGATGATGTTTATAAGATTTTTCTGATAAGAGGTGCTATGTTTGTCTCTGCAACATATCTTACAATTTCAGTTTGCTGTTGTTAACTTTCACATTTTTTTTTTCTTTCTGCTTATTGATGTGGTTTTTGTCTTTTGATACTTGCTAAGAATTGTGTTTAAATGATGTGTCTGCACTGTCTTTACATTTCATGGTCTTCACCTTTTGGTTTCCTGGTGCATTTTTGTATGTTATATTTGCATCAGGTTGGCGCAACTTCCATTTTCCTTAAGAGGTGCTACGATTGTCTCTGCAACATATCTTACAATTTCAGTCTGCTGTTGTTACCTTTCACGATTTTTGTTTTCTTTCTGCTTGTGGATGTGGTTTTTGTCTTTTGATACTTGCTAAGAAGTGTGTTTGAATGATGTGTCTGCACTGTCTTTTCATTTCATGATCTTTACTTCACCTCTTGGTTTCCTGGTGCATTTTTTGTATGTTATATTTGCATCAGGTTTGTGCAACTTCCATTTTCTTTATGTTTGTGTATTTATCTTTTTTGTTCATGTTTGGTTGTTTTTGTTCGTATTCTGCATGCACGTAACTCTGCCTGTGGTTGAATACGCACAGCCGGTCCCAAGCCCGGATAAAAGGGGAGGGCTGCAATGTGGTACTTAGGTGCTTGGATATGATAGCACTAGCTATTGACCAGATTTAATCCTGCAAGTGTCACTGTTAAATTTTTGAGAGTGTCAACATTCATAAAGTGATCAAGGCGTAGGAAGGGTATTGAGCTAATGTTACGGAATCTTCTTTAGTTACACGCAGAGCAGAAAATGGGGTTCGGCAGCCTTTGTGATAAGCGAAGATGATCATCTGGTGTGCCTATCAACAGTCTAAGGTACAAGGATTAAAGTATGAGTGGCCAGTTAGACATGAAAAGACACAAGTGACCTGGGCTATGTGTTTGTAGATGGGCTGTGTTATTTTGGCTTCAAATTTGCATCTGTTTTTTTTTTTTTTTTTTAATTTTTTTAATTTTTATTTAAATTTGCTTAGGAACCAATAAGAGACGATATTACCATTATCTCATAATTATTTGAATAGTAGCAGAATTAGAAAGTATTTTATAAGGGGCTTATTAAATTTAAAGTTTTTTTAATGCAGTTAAATAATTATTTAACTAAAAGTATCAAAGCAATAAATATAAAATTAATAAAAATATATAAATGTGTATGTTTACCATTAATTGATCAATTTTTTATGAATATATCAAATAGAGAAAAATGGAAAATATTTTTTTTAAAAAATTTTTCGCAAAATAAATGAACCCGTAAAATTAATAGAAATTTATAAATATGTACACTTATATATATATATATATATATATATATATATATAT
>CATIWR010013809.1:0-15464 GCA_949677035.1 Omphalea diandra | reverse complement strand
TTCCAAGCTTACACCTAACTTTTACACTTTGTGTTTTCAAGGCTCACATAACAACCTTTCTTACAAGTGTTTTCAAAAGCTAACACTAAAACCTCTCTTAAGTGTTTTCATAGGCTCATACTAAAACCTTTCTCTAGTATTTTTACAGGTTCACACTGAAACCTATTACAATTGGTGTTTATGCTCACACCAAACAATCACTTAAAGAATACAAAGAATGAGTAACAAAAATGCAAGAGTTTTGTTACAAGTTAATGAATTCTCTTGCATTTACATATGTTTGGTAGAGTATTTATAGCTCATACCCACCAAAGAGATGTTACACTATGAAGCTCATTAAATCTTTAAATCATGCTAGGCAGATTCTGCATTAATTGCATGACAGGTGAGAGTCACAATCGCTATTGAGTAATCGCAGTCGCGACATTTCAATTTCCATATGGGAGCCAAAAATTACGACGGATCCCCGTTTGTGTCTAATGGCTAGTCCACATATCATCTCTTCATTGGTCCAGTAGGAAAATATAGTCGTTGCTTTCTAACTACTCACAAAAGTCGCAGTCGCGATTATTCTTTGTACGGGGCATAACTCAGGACGCGAATTCTTTTATTTGAAAGACAATCTTCATCTTCTTAAATCACGATCGCTACCCAAAATGCCACCCTCTCGAATTTTGTTCTTCAATGGAAACCTGAGACACTTGGCATGTTGTGGTTGTGGACTTGCTTCCCTCCTTAGTCACTATGAAATTCACGGTTGCGAATGAGACGCGGCACTGACCCCTAATTCATCTGACTTTGTCACTCCTATCTTTAGATGACTCGCAGTAACGATGATGTCCACGAATTCGTCTGGCCTGTTTCCATCCTATTTTTGAATTAATTCACGGTCGCGAATTATAAGTCACTGACCACAAATTTGGATGAACTTTGTCTTCTTGAAGATTATGAACTCCATCCAACTTCCACTTGAAAAACTAATTTAAATCTGCAAAACAATACTCAATTGAAACATTAGAATTATCTCCTTTGTCAATATCAAAAGAGGTTCAAGACTTAGAATTAACCATCCTAGTCTAACAATTTTCACTTTTAACATATTTTTTTCTTATAATGTAAATAATATAAATATAAAGTATTTGTGGTCTAAATTTTATCATTAATATTTTTATAATGTATTTCAAACACTAGAAAATATGTTTCTTAACAAATATTTTCTTTAGAATATGTTGGCTCTTGAGCACTAAGAAGAGGGGGTTGAATAGGTAGCAAACTAAAAAATTTAGAGCGAAGGTGAGGTGTTTACAAATTGAAAGAATAGTAGAAAGAAAGAACACATAATGTTTTTAGCAGTTCGGGTGTTACAAACTCTACGTCCACTCTCCAATTCTTAACTATTGGATGTTTCACTCAACTTAACATGGTGTTTTCAAGCTCACACCAAACTTGTATAATGTGTTTTGATGGCTCACACACAACCCTACAATTTGTGTTTCAAGGCTCACACAAAATCTCACTCAAGTGTTTTACACATGCTCACACTTTAACCTATTATAAGAGTTTCGATAGTTAGACTAACTCTTAACTCAAATACAATAGTGTTTAATACTTACACCCAACAACAATAACTCACAATCAAAGAATAAGAAGTTGTGAAGTAAATTTGTAAGAGTTTGGCTATAATTAATGAAATTCTCTTACATTTATGTTTGTTTGGTGGAGTATTTACAGGCAACATCTACCAAAGTGATGTTACTAACAAACTATGTCTAATCTCTAAGGTAAACTAGACAGATTTTATATTAAATGTATGTCAGACTGATTTCACAGTCATGAGTAGCATTTCGCGATCTTGATTTTCTAATTTGCACTGGAAAGACCAAAATCATGGTAGAGAACACTGTTTTGTGTCTAACGTCTAGTTCACATGTCCTACTACCATTGGTGCTCCAAGAAATATAATCGTTGTGTTTGACTAACCAACCAAACGTCACGGTCGTAATTGAGATTCTTTTTGGGCATGACATGGACCGCAAATTCTTCTATTTGGTGAGGAGAAATCACTCTCTTGAGTTGCGTTCACGACAGATGCTTTGCCCTTGTAAATTTTGATATCCCAACGATCATCTTGGACACTTGGCATGTTATGATTGCAAACTCGGTTCCCTCCTTTCCGTTACAAAATTTGCGATTGCAACTATAGATGCGAACACCACTGCGAATCTCTTTGTGTGTTATTCAAGTCTTCCTCGGTTAGATCGCAGCTGCAATTTTCTTTGCGAATTCATCTGGCCCAAGTTCATCCATTCTTGTTGCAAGGTCACGGTCGTGATTGAGAGGATCCTGACTGCGAATTTGGATACCTTACTCAATGCTAGAGATTTAGGCTTCCATCCAACTTCCAATGAAAACCTAACTTAGAAACTACAAAATAAAACTTAAAGAAGACATTAGTATCTATCAATCTTTATTGTCAATATCAAAAGAGGCATTTGACTTAGGTTTGACCAACCTAGTCCAACAAAATATATTTTCTTAAAAAGTAATTCTCATAGAGAAGTTATTTTTTGTAAAACAAGCAAACTTTAAAGTCGAAAATGATTTTAGACATCTAAGATGTGATAGTATGTGTTATTGGCGAAAGACATAATGAAGACCGATGGTAGCATAGTGGGTGGGTAAGAGCTAAAGTTTGTACAGAGATTTGATGAGTGATTGTGAGTTGAATATTGATTGGGACTTAGGTGATAGTGAGTTGGAATCAAATTAGAACTTATTTTCTGCATCAGTGAAGAAGATGAGGGTATTCTAGTAGTTTCATGTTAATTTAACAGAAATTTAACAAAGAATAAAATAATTTAACTGAACTAAACTAAAGGATTGTTTTAGTGTTATATATACAAATAAAGGACTAAGTACTATAATATGGAAAAACTCAAGGGTCATAATATTTAACCCTATATTTAATTACATTTAGATAAACGACATATTTGTTCATTGTCCTGATTTTCTTATTCTGATGTCTGCGTTTGGGCTTGAATACACTTGTTGGCTAGTTTTGGACTTGTCCTGTTCAGCATTCTTGTAGTGAAGAAATGTGACTATGCCTTGGAGAGAAAGTTCAGCACCATGACTCTTCATGAGCACAACTGCAACTTCTGCCAGGGTGACTGCAATCTTCTGTAGAAGCCCTTCAATCTCTTCAAACAGTATGTGATGGCGAATCCCAAAATGGTTGAAAGCTAATTGATTAAATGCAGAAATAGTACAATATGACGTGAATCTGCAAATCAACTAGACGAGGCTTCAACAATGCAGGGTCTAGCTTGATCTCTTTGTTACTGTTTGCGAAGACAAGGATTTGTCCATCACCACCGCATGACCATGCCTCATTGAAGAGCTCCATCACTGCCTCCTGATGAAAAAATAAGATTAATTACAATCAGATCACGGCTAAATGCTTAAGATAACTCAGCCATAAAGCTAGCTGTCAACCTATTGTTTCCGCAGGAAAACATGCTCATCAATGAGCTGAAAGGTTTCTAATTTAAATTCAAGCCGAGCACAATTTTTTTTTAAAAAAAAAAAAAAAGAAAAGAAAAAAGAAGGAAAACTTGAGCCAAAAATCTTATTTACCCTTATGAATATGACCAAGAGACATGAAAATAATTGGTTTTGCAATGCATAAAAGTAAAATGACGGTTACCAGGTTTTTATCATTGTTTCCTGCTTGATCCTAAGACTTCAGATTTTATGGTAAGACACTATTATTCCACCACAAGTACGGATTTTCTTCAACTGTTAGGAATCAATGACCCCAGAAATTCAGGATTACGTTCAGATAATTCTGATAAATCAAAGTCGAAGATGTCACACTTCAAGTGATTTGCCATAGCTGCAATCAAGCTTGACTTGCCTGTGCCAGGAGGACCATATAACAAATAACCGCGTTTCCATTGTTTACCACTGCTCCTATAACATTATTCGCCATTAGCAAACATGTTTAAATCATCCACAACCATCGCTTTGAGCCCAGAATCCATAGCATGATTCTCAAATTTTATAGAGTGATCGAAATCTGAGACTCCACAGGAATGGTTCACCCCGTAGGGTCTTATGGCCTTGCATTCTTATATGATAGCCTTTGAGCGCTTGGAAATGTATGGCAGATAAGAATTCAATACCTTTTCTTCATGTTTCTTGTCAAAAGTTAACTCATAAGATCTTATGTTGTATTCTCGCCTATATTCAGATGCTTCAACATGTCTAAAGACCAATTTCCACTTAACTTGAACATTTTCAAAAACATCAACAATCTCTTGATTTGTGTCCAAGGAGTACACTAGTTCCTTCATATCCCTATCCCACATCACTCTTTATCTATCAAAGGATGAAGGCACTATAGTACCCAAATATATATCAACAGCCCGAAATTCTTCATTGAGTGAGCCATACTCTTGATCGTCCTCTATAACTTTGGTTTGTATAATAGAGAAATGGTGGGAAGAGTTAAGGCTGGAAAAAAATTTTCGAACAAGAATTGCAGAAGCAGAAAATGAAGCTACTGCGGCGAAAACATTTGCTGTATTTTGGGTCTTTAGATAGGAGAACATTTTTCTAGGAATGGATTTGCTATGTACCAAGCATCTGAAGATGATTTTCTCAAGAAAGCTGTACCTTTGGTTAGTCAAAAAGAACGGTATATGCCACTGTTTCTTAATCTCGTTTGTAAGGTTCTTAATTTAATATGTGGTCTTTATTTGATTTTTCTTATTCCCTAAGCATTGAAACAAAAGGCCCTTTGAGCTGTCCTTATTTGACTTCCGACACCATATTTATTGCGCAAAGGGTCCTTCGTTGATGTCTCCGATTACGTTGATACACAGACTACCATTTTCAGAGTTGACTAAGTCACACAGGAAAAAGAAGAGGGATTTGGAGGTCCTTTCTGCGTTTTTTCTTCCTGAATAAATTTCTATTACAGTGGTCCATCAAAGACTCAGTCTAGTAAAATCATAATTCCATAGTTTAATCAAAAGTCTTTTTAAACTGAGTCGTGTAGAATTTTCTTGGCTTTATGTATTATTAAGCTAACTGAAGGCATTAGAAAGCCTTGCCGACCTCCCTTTTTTCTTGAGTTTCTTAGAAGAATATATTAAGCTAGAAAACCCCATCTGCAAAATCAAGTCCTGCAAATGCCTACCACCAAAATACTTCTCTCCATTGCAGCCTCTTTTGCTGCTTCAGCAATGCTAATTGGAATTGCTAAAGCAAATGCTCATCTCCGCAATCTTTCCCATCATTTTTCTTCTCAAATCACTCTTGTCATTGAGGAATTTTACTTTCAGGAATTGTTTCTAGCTGCTGATAGTTACCTGGGCACGAAATTGACAGGATCTTCGAAGAGACTAAAAATCAGTATGAAAGAGCATGAGAAAGAACTAGGCATCACCATGGGCAGAGATGAAGAAACTCTTGATGTTTTTGAAAATGTGGAAGTGAGGTGGAAACAGAATACTATAGTAGAAGATACCGATGTTCGATTAAAATCCTACGAGCTGACGTTTAACAAGAAGCACAAAGAGAAGGTGCTGAATGCATATCTGCCATACATTTTGCAGCAAGCAAAAACTATTGAAGAACGAAACAAGAAAAGAAAGATCAACTTCCTTAGGGGTATGACATGGCAGTATTCGACCGAATTCAATCACCCAATGACCTTTGACACCATGGCTATGGATCCAGAGCTTAAGCAGTCTATATTGGATGATATAAACGCATTCGCGAATGCAAAGGAATACTGCAGAAGAATTGGAAAGGCATGGAAACGCACATACTTGATATATGGTCCCCCAGGTACAGGCAAGTCCAGCTTGATTGCAGCCATAGCTAATCACTTAAACTATAACATCTATGAAGTAGATTTATCAGACTTCCAACAACTAGAGGATATAAGGGAGTTGTTGCTTCACTATATTACCCGTTCTGTACTTGTCATTAAGGGTATCGATTCTCCTATCAATACAATAGACCAAGAAACGGAAGCTAAAATGCTGACTGAAGCTCAAAAACAGGCTCTACTCTTAAAGCTACTAAGGGTAATTGATGGACTTTGGTTGCCTAGAGGCAGTGAACTCGTCATTATTATCAAAGCCATTTGCAAAGAAAGGCTCGAGCCAAGATTATTGATGCCTAGTCGGATTGATATGCAGATTCAAATGTCACATTGTACGACTTCTACGTTGAAGCAACTAATCACTATGTATTTTTCCGATTTGTTCATTTGCAAGTTTCCTGAAGAGATTGAAGAGCTGTTGGAGAAGGTTCAAGTCACTCCTGCAGAAGTAGCAGCAGAGCTAACCAAGAGCCCTAAATATGATATTTTCTTAGGAGGCTTTGCTAAATTCCTTCACATGAAGCGATTGGAGAAAAATGAATGAGAAATATCTAAAATTTCACCTACTATTCTTTCATGGTAATGTTTGCTTCAAAATATGTAAGCAATTTAATAGAGTGATTGTGAATAGCAAAGATGGTTTCTGAAACTTTGGGTCTAATTTAAAGTTGATCATTAAATGGAAATTTCATTCAATTTCAATATTTCATAATTAAATACATATCATTGTTTCATAATTAAATTCATATCATTGTTATTTGAATTGCATACATTTTTCCTTGCTCACTAATAGAGTTATTCAATTTCAATATTTCAAAATAGAGATTCGAATTCCATACTTTTTTTTTCAATTAACTCACTAAAGTGTAGGAATGACAATAGGGCAAGGGCAAGGAGCCATCCCGTATCTCCGTCCTCATCCCTACGTCCATTTCCCACCTCTGTTTTTAGAGGCAGTTTTACCCCCATTCTCCAGATCCGATAGGATCCATTCCCTGGAGATCTCTATTCCCTAATTTTTATTCTTTAAAAAATAATAAATGACATGCTAATGAAATATCAATTAAATGCTAATAAAATCTACATCTACAAACCAACAACACAAGAAGATATAAAACTACGAATCAATATGGGATTTTAATTTAATTCAAGCATTACAATAAGATATACAAATAATTTGTTATAGAATCTAACATTTAAAATGGTCAGTTTGCAACTGAATGCAATATATTTTAATAAAATGACTGAATGTTCATCTATTTTTAGATGGATATTAGTGCAAGTCTTCGTGACATAGAAATAGAAGATGTAGAAATAAAAAATGTGAAAACAAACAAGAAAAGATGCCATTATAATATTTGGGTTATTGAAATATATTTATTTATTATATCATTTGAATTATAGATTTAATTTGAGTATTTAAGTAACACAATATTAATTTTTATAAACAAAAATGATTTAGATATATGTATTTATAATTAGTATGATGATTAATTTAATTTTATAAGGGCAAAATATTTTAAAGTTAGTTTTCAATTTATCTACGTATATGTGATTATAATATCATATTTTATTTCTAAGTTGAAATTTAATCATGTTGTATGTGTGAAAATTTTATAAATATAATAGTAATGATAATTATTATTATAAATATTTTAAATGAGTGTCAATATTAAATTATATATGATTAGTGAGATTTTGTTTAAATAAAGTTAGTAAAAATAAAGTTTTTTAAATTAGAGCTCAATTATTAAAAATAGTTTCATGAAGAAAATTATTTTAGTTCATACATAAATATAGTTTGAATTATTTTTTAGAGTTTCATTTGTAAATATTTGTGTGTGTATAATAATAATAATAATAATATTATTATTATTATTATTTTTAAAAAATAAAAATAATATAGATGTGTGATTGTGATTTGTCCAACAAACCACACAAATGACCCATTTTTATTTCTGCCAAGGGAAGAATAAAAAAATAAGGGGTTGTTACATCATAAACCTTGGACCATTTAAAACCATGGTCCAGGCATCCATTCATAGGCGCGTGGTTGTTAAAGGTTATGCGATTATTAAAATCAACTTGTTTAAATTTTAGTTTGTTAAAGTCACACCTCTTTCTTTTTTTTTTCTTTTTTTTTTTTCTTATTTTATTGATTGTTTATCATTACTATAACTAGAATAAATTAATCGAATATTTAGTTAATTCAATTTAATTTATTATTATTATTTAATTTGATTTAAATTTAATTTTAATTTTAAAAAATTTATGTTTTATAAAAATTAAATAAGTTAAATTTTTAAAAATAAATAAATCATAAAAATTTTATATTAAATTAATTTAAAATATATATAATTATAACTAAATCAAATCAAATTAAAAATTCATAAATTTTATTTGATTGAATTATAAATATATAATTTATAATTAAATATGATCAACATAAATATTATAGCTAGTGAATATTTATGTAATAATTAGTAAACATGAAACTATAAAAGAAAAATATTATGCGAGCAGATAATCAACATTCAAATACTCATCAATAAACAAAGAACTTAATGAAAGAATATTATATGTTATTAATGAACAAATTAATTTATATAGAATATTATATAAAAAAATGAACATGAAAATTAAAGATAACAAGCATTGTGTTTGTAGATAACGAATATCTAAATACTAAGCAATGAACATCAAATTTTGTGAAAGAAGATTATATATTTTTAGTAGACAAATACATAAAAAAGTAATAAATATAAAAATTAGAAATGATGAATAATATGCATATAAATAATGAATATTTTGATACTAATCAATAAATATGAAGTTTTTTTAATGTATGTGCTCTAATAAAACATAAAAATATGAACATTATTAAAAAAGATGATGAATATTTCATCACTAAATAATAAATATTAATATTAATAAAATATGATAAAATGATTAATAAAAGACTACAATTGATAAATATAATGTTTACAAATAATGAATATTTATGTACTAAGTAATGAATTTGCATCTTTTTATAATTTAAATAGGAGATGAATCTTTAATTATTTAATCACTAAAGACTACAACTAATAAATATGAATATTAATAAAATATGATAACATGTATGAAATTTGACTAAAAATTAAATGCACATCAACACAATATTAGGTAAAAAAATGATGAACATAGGATACTACATCTGATTGTTTAATAAAATGATGAACATAATAGACTACATCTTATGAATATTGTGTTGACAGTTAATAAATATTTACTTATGAAGTAATGAGCATATATCACATGTGTGACAAATAAATAACAATATTAAAATTAAAAAAAATGTGTTTTATACCTTAGGACCATAACGCTACATGATTTGAGGATTATGATATAATTTGCCAAAAACAAGTAAGGAAAGAAGAAAATGAGAGAAAATGAAGGAATGAATGGATGAAAAGAAAGAAAGAAAGAAAGAAAAGGAGAGAGGAAAAGGGAAAGAAAGAGAAGGGGGGAGGGGGTTGCCTTCTTGTTATGGCATGTTATGGCCATCATAGTCTACACAACAAACACCATCAACTTCCTCTCACTTGCACGAGATGGTCGATAGTGGCAGTGATGGCAGTGGTGCATAGACAACGATGGAGGCAAAAATGCGATTTTCAATCAATAAATTTCAAATCTTCATATCTCTTGATTTTGACATCCAAATTAAGCATGGTTGGTGGTGTTGGAAAGTTGGTGAGCCTTGCTTCTATTTGGTACTTGGGTCTCACTGGAAACAGTATGTACCTGTAGTGGCGACCAATCAAAGTTTAGCCTTTTTTCATAGTTTTAGTCGATTTCAACCAAACGGAGAGGAGTTTAACTACATTACCACTTCTTATGGACTCATGGAAGAATGAGCTACATTTTAGTATGGGTGTGTCATCAATGGTCACTAGCAGTGAACTTCGGCCACCGTATGCAGCAATTCCCATAGCGATTCTAGCGAGGCCTATAAGGCAAATTTGAATATAATGTTATACTCATTGTTTCGGTCACAATGGTGTAATTTTTATGAATTATAGATGCTCCGATGGTATTTTATAAATTTTTAATGATTTTTTTATAATTGTAATTTGGGTTTAAAATTGTGAAATGAGATTAGGCTAGATAAATGTATAATGGCATTAATTGATTAATGGATGGAAGAGTTGAAATTAATTGCATAGTTAACTTCATTTCACAATTTAATTTTATAAGTCCTTAAACCTTCCTAATCATTTGAATTAGGATATTTTATGAAGATAATTTTTCTTTGATTGATTGTTTAATTGAGTTTAATAGTGATTAAGAACTTAAGTATAAGAGTTAAGAT
The DNA here is from genome assembly GCA_949677035.1 of Omphalea diandra. NCBI lineage: Eukaryota > Viridiplantae > Streptophyta > Magnoliopsida > Malpighiales > Euphorbiaceae > Omphalea > Omphalea diandra. The sequence goes on along the minus strand of CATIWR010013809.1, from coordinate 5,214 downwards.
AGTTCATTATAATTAGAGAAATTAATTAAAATTAATATAATTATTTTAAAAGAGTCTTTCATTAATAAAAATTAATAAGTACAACTTGTAATAGACAAGTAAACTTGACTGCTTTTAAGACATATATACAAATCTTATTAAGATGAGTTTTTCCTCTGAGCTTCATTGATTGTGTTGAATGAACGATTTTATATAAAACATTGGTGGTTGCTATTGGTGCATCAATAAGAAACACATTCTATTCAGTGGCTATATTGTACCACAAATCAACTTCATTGTTATTTGACAAGTCTTTAAACAAATTTGATCTTTTGAATATCAAACTCAAACTCCTTTTAACTCTCATGACGGAAGACAAACAAACTTTCATAAAGGAAGACAAACAAACTACTATCAAGGTAGACAAAATCAAAGACACATAATATTTCATCAACAAAATTAACAAACAACTAAGAAAAATCTAAATGGATTTTCAACCAAATAAAATCATCTTCATTGTTCAAAGGTCTTGATTTATCTTTGGATACTAAAATCTTAAAAGTCATGGGATCTTCTTTCATACAACTTTGAATTGTCATATATTTTTCCAAATTCACTACTAAAGAAACATGAGATTTTATTATCAAAATCTTTAAACTTTGACCAACTAATACAAATAAGATAAAAATATGATTTGGTTATTTATTATAATTGAAAAAACTACAAAAGAAGAAAGAAGGAAGGAATAGAACTGTGAAGATATGGAGTTGGATACTGTCGATGGTAGTAAAAGAAAAAATCAAAGAAATGTCTTTATAAATGGCGACTAGGGTTTCTCAAAATTAATATAATTATTAAAAATCATGAATTGTTAAGGTATTTTATGGAATAAATGGAATAATTAGGGGGTAGTTAAGATAATTTGAGATTTAATTATGATTTGAAAAATTTATGAAATTGAAGAATTTAATTAAATGAGATTGATAGTAATTAATAATGGTTGTAGGTGTTATTGAGGGATATTATTATCAAAATCGAATTTTGAACCTAAATGACAAATATTGAAGAATTAGTTAGGATTAAATGAAATTATTGGATTTAATTATAAAGTTTAGACACAATAAAAGTAAGTTGATTCATGAGAGTTGACAGTGAAAATTAGAGATCTATTTTGGAAATTATGTATAAGATAATAGATTGTGGATTTTTTAAATATAATAAAATTATAGACCATTAAAATCGAGAATATATTGAATGATTAGAGGGTCCAAATAGACATTTTGTATATTGTAATTTCTTGTAAGAATTATACTCGAAGTACAAGAGAAATAGTTAAATTTATAGGGAAGATTCTATTAAATTTTTAGTATGATTAATTAATTTAAATAGAAGATGAATGAATAGAATTTTTAGAAATGAAATTAAAATTAGATAAGAATTACAAGGGAGTAGATAGAAGTGATTTCAAAATTATGTTTGCATATATGATTATAGAGTTAATAAATGAAGAAATTGCTTGGGTATGGAATTAGAAATCAAAGAAGAAGAATATTCGGTTTTAACTTGACATTCTAGATGAGTGGATAAATATATAATATAATATTTTGTTTAATTATTATTTGTGCACACTTTGTATTAAATTTAGATTTAAGGATAATTTTGTGCAACTATTTTATGAAATGATTATATTGATATTAAATTTTGATCAGTGAATAAGTATATTTTGGTTTGATTTCAATTACATGACTATCTTTTAGATCTATTTATGAAGTGATTATTTTGATTTTAAATTTTAGAGGTTGGATAAACTTACAATATTTTAGAATTATATTTTTATTAATATTATGTATGGTTTTAAAATTTATTTTTCTTGGAATAATTCTTTAAATATGAAATTTTGAAATTCAATTATATTCTATTGAAATTAAAAATGATATCATTAACTTGGATTTATTGAATAAAAGTGTGCTCTATTATTATTTCTAGTTAGAAGTTAATTAGAATATTATTATATGAAATGAGTAATATTATAGTTAGATAAAATGATATGCACTCAATTATGCTATTACACTTCGGACATCAGGTGTTACACAAATATTTTATATAATTATCGATATTACACTATATTTTTAATAACATTTAGTATACACATGCTTTTGAAGTGTATACTGAGTGGTCACCCATTGAAGGTATCAAGTCTACACGTGTATGACCCAGATTCACACTCTAGGTTTACTAGATGAGACGTCTTTATGTCTATTGCTTGCTAGGGATTGGTAGATTGTATAGTTGAGTGCGTATGTGATTTTTTTAGTATAGTTTATTGGTTTTACAATCATTGGAGATTTAAAATATTTGTTTTGAATACAAAAAATTGTGAATATTGAAAAAGGATAAAGTTATAAATTATCAATTTTTCAGCGAGATAATTATTTTATGTATATAATACGATTACTTCGAGATTATGAAAAGATATTGATGTTTTATTATTTTGAAGGAATTTTGAAAATGACTTTTGTTATTTATACAATTTATTAACATTTTCATTTTTAGCTAATTAATTGAATAAATGTTTGATCTATATATTTAATAATAATTTTTATTATTGTTAATCCCCTCAATGAGTTTATACTCATTATTTTCACTCGCCAGTTTATGCAGGGGACCTAAGGATAAAGTCAGACCGAGCTTCATTTTCCTAGACTCCACATGATTATTTGCATAAAAAGGACCCTAAGTTCAAGGTGTTACAGATAATAAATATTGAAATAAATAATTTTTAAATCATATCAAAACAGTTTTACAAGGCATTGTCAAACATTATCAAATATGACTTCAAACCTGCAGTAGACACAACATGTCTTTCGTATGCTAGAATTAAAAGCTAAAAATTTTTTCAAAATGAAAATGCATTTCTTAATTTTTCAAAATTATAAAAACAAATCTGAAATGTTTTGACAAGTTTTAGTAAGTTTCTCAAAGGGAAATATTTTCACAAAAATGCTTCCCTCTGAGAGTTTCATAAATCATCCGGCACAAGTGCATCTACAAAAGCAAGAATGTAGGTTACATATAATCTCTCAACAAAATAAAATGTTAACATATGAATAAACTTATGTATTCTTCTATTTTTTACGAAAATAATTTTAATAATTTAAAACCCCACAACAAAAAATGAAATCTCACCCACTACCACCATTAATAAAATGCTAACATAATTATCTCATTCAAAAAACTAGAAAAATCATACTACAAAGAAAATGAAAAGCAAATTGAGGAAATAAACTCATAAATAAGATTTTTTTTAAAAAAAAAAAAAAAAAGAGGTTAGGGGTTTATGTTGTAAGAGAAAAAAGAGAGGAGTAGAAGTTGATGTTTGTGATGGCTTACATTTAGTAATTAACATGGTTTAGATTTGGTGTTTGTGATGGGAACGAGATGTGTTGATGAGTTTCAGTAGGTGTTAGGACAAGCTTTCATTTGGGTTTTCCCTCTTTTGAAACAGAGGATTCGTAGAGAAGTGAAAAAGGAATGATCTTTGAACTACTTATGGTTATTAGGATTGTTTTTGAGGTGGATTTTATTTAAATTTGATATGTTTTTTATTTTTCATTTGTGGAAGTAAGAGACGTGAAATAGAGGGAGAGATCTTTTTTTTTTTTTTTTTAATCTAAGTTCAAAGAAACAATTGATTATGGTTATAGGTATATATTTATTTTCTTGTTCTTTGACTCATTAGTTTTTTTTTAATAGTAGAAAGCATAAATTGAGCTCAATACATTCATAAGAGCAGCTTGGTGAGCATAAATAGAACTCTCCCAACCCAAGTGACTCATCTATATCAATGCTTACACTTTGTTTGGAAAAAAAGTAGGGTCAGAAATGGAAAGGTAGGGAAAGAAAATATGAGGAAAAGAAAGGTAGATTATTTTTCCTAGTTTGTTTGCGAATATATAGAATTAGAGAAAATAAATGGTAGAGAAAATCTTATTCCCTTGTTTGGAAAATGGTAGAAAATGACGAGAAAGGAAAGTCTTTTAAGTTAAAATTACTATTTTACTCTTCTTGTTATCATCATTGCTAATGAAAGATTATATTTTTTTATAAAAATTATTTATTATTGAATTGAAATCTAGAACCACATTAATTAATACTTACTCATATATTATTAAAAAAATTTTATGAAAGATATATTATAGTATAGTATGATCGAATTAAAAAATTATTAAAGTTGTATTATTTATCATTATCATAATTAATTAATAAATTATATATATATATATATATATATATATATATATATATATAGACACACACAGAGAGAGAGAGAGAGAGAGAGAGAAGGATAGAGAAATGGTAAAGGAAAGGGGCATAGTTGTAATTTTAATTGATAAACTTTTTCTTTCTTTAGTCATTCTCTCCAAAAACTATGGGAATAAAATTAGTGGGCCCTAGAGATTATTTTCCTATTTATAACTCATTCATTCTCTTTCTCCATTGTTATCAAAACAAGGGAAAAACCTCTTTTTCCTTTCTCTAGTTTTTCTTTCCCTAACTTTCTCCCCCTTCCCAAACACAGCGTTAGTCCATTGAGCAATATAATGAGCAACAATATTTTTGTCCCTATTGATCAATGTTTTTAAAATTAAATAGGAGCATGAATCGATCGGCTTGTCAATTCCCTATTTAGTTAGTTCAACCAGTTCAATCAATCTAATTCATATTTTTAAATTTTTTTTTGAAAAATATATAAATACTAGGTAAAAATATTTAAAAAAATTAGAAAAATATATAATATAAAAATAAAAACTATTATAATAAAGTAATAAAAACTATTTTTAAAATTTAAATTTTAAGTAAAATAATATATTTTTAAAAACAATTTGGATTTTTCACAAAATGACATAGTATTAAGTTGAATTGGTTTGATTCAATTTTTAGTTTTGATAAATTTTTCTAGTTTTAATTGATTTTTTACTATTCGATTTTTTGAACTAAGTCGAACCCAAACACTAGTTGGTTTTCAATTTTATCGTTAGTCGATCAAGGCTGGTTCTAAATGTTGGAATGAGTGGTAAATGAAGCAATCCAAGATGTTGGGGGGGGGGGGGGGGGGGTGGGTGAATTAGTTTATAAATTAAAAAAAAAAAAACACAAACTTAGTTTAATAAAAATTAAACAAAAATAAACACAATTATTTAAATTTGTTCTACAATGTGTCTCCTCCACTCTCCA
>CATIWR010013796.1:0-17130 GCA_949677035.1 Omphalea diandra | reverse complement strand
AGGCTAACACTAAAACCTTTCTTAGAGTGTTTTGGTAGGCTAACACAAAACCTTACAATCTGGTGTTTATTGCTCACACCTAACAAATGTAAAGAAGATGAAGAAAATGAGTAGCAAAGACTTAAGAGCTTTCAATGCTTGTAATTAATTTGTTAGCAACCTTCTTCATGGCTGTTTGGTGGGGTATTTATAGCCAAACTTCTTCAAAGAGACGTTGCAGATCATAACTCATTAAATCTTTGGGACATGCTTGACAGATTCTGCATTTAATGCTTGTCAGGATGAAATCGCGGTCGCTACTGCCTTTCGCGGTCGCGAAATCCAAATTCTTCAAGAGAAACCCGGTTTGTTTCTAATGGCTAGTCCACGTGACATCTTCTTATTTGTTTACATAGAAAATATAGTCGTTGTCCTTCACCTACTTTCAGAAGTCGCGGTCGCGAGTTTTTCTTGCACAGGGTGCGACAGACACCGCGAGTTCAACTGCCAAAATTGGTAACTTTCTTCCACAAGGATCGCGGTCGCTACTGGCAAGATGTCTTCGCGATTTTTGACTTCCTACAGTCTCATTGGACACTTGTCAGGCTGTGGTTGTGAACTTGCTTCCCTCTTGAATTTCTTTGAAATTCGCGGTCGCGACTCAGCCAAGTTTTCTACCGCGAATTCGCCTGTGATAATTTGACCTTTTTCTTCTCAGGGATTGCGGCCGAGAATGACACTGCGATTTCACCTGCTTGATTTTCAGCATGTCTTAACATGAATCGCAGTCGCGAATTTGTAGGTTGCGGTTGCGATTTACATGTTACTTTGGAATACATCAACTTCTTCATTTCTTTTTAAGGGATTGATTCAATTCTGCAATAACAACACTTATTTGAAACATTAGTGATAATCAATCTACTTTGTCAAGATCAAAAGAGGTTTTAAAACTAGGATTGATTATCCTAGTTCAACAATATATTTGTTATTATATGCATTTTTATATGTAATAAGCATTGCATGAGTGAACTATGGTAACTTAATTATATAATATATTTGGTATTATAATTAAATTTTTGTAATAATCACGTCAAGGAAAATAATAAAAAATGTAATATAATAAGAATTACTCTGCATTTTTTATTATATTTATTAAACATGGTCTATACACTTAACCAATGAAATAATTATAATATATATTTAATAAATCATATAATTAGAATTGACTTTTAAATATATGATTGTTTTTATATTTGAAAAATAAAATTATTTTTATATTTGAAAAATAAAAAGTGTTATAATTTTTAATTGATATTTATGAATGGTTATTTGATTATTATTTATAGTTGAGTACATTTTTTTTAACACTCAGAATATCTGAAACTTATATTAAGTATTTATAATTAGGAAGTTTGAAATTCATATTAAACATTATAGTGAAAATATTCTGCATTTATTTTTAAATTTATTCAATATTTTTTTTTGAAAAGGATTAACTTTGAAGTGTTTGATAAATTTTTAATGAAATATTTAATTAAAAAATCACTTGATTTAATAATTAAAAATATTTATTTAATATATTAAGTAATATAAAATTTTATCTTTTTTTTTTATTCATATACCTTTTATTAGTGAATCATTAATAGTACAATCATTTTCATCATCACCATTATACCTATTAATGAAATTATAATTTATTATTGCAATTTTTTTATTACCACCACTTTATTCTATTATCACTGTTACAATCATCGCATTTACCATCACCATGCGATCACTATAAGTAACACAATCTGTGCGATATACTTTTATTAATGTAATAATCATTATTATCATAATCACAATTATTATTATTTTTTTATAATTTTTTATTTTTACCCATTTTTATATTTTTAATTTTTAATTTTATTGATAATTTGATTTTAAAATTTTGGATACTAAAATTTTTTAATTTTAATTTTTAGTAATTAATTTTCAGATTTATTAAATCTAGTGGAGTTTTTGTTGAAGGACTAAAGTGTAGTATTTTATATTGGGATGGGAAATATAAGAAAGTGTCTCCTCATATTGGATGCAAATGTTGAGCAACTCAAAGTTCTGATATGCAAATTAAATCATATCGGTTTCTCCAATTTGTGATTGTGTTTATTGACTACCAATTGACAAATAATCACTGATAAAAGAAAGCTCCAATCGATTTTCAATGTTAGGGATTTTGAGAAATTCTGGTAATGGGATATATGAATAGAAAATAAGAAAAATTATATACTCAGAAGTTATTTGACATGAGAAAAATTAATATTATTTCTATATTGTGTTTTTCTTAATAAGTCATAGAAACAAAAGGAAAATCATAAAATAAAATTTATTATTATTTTTTTTATGATTTCTAGAGTTTTGATAACTTATTTTGTCTTCTAAAAGATAAATTATTCATCAATTTACGTATTGCATTATTAGAATTTTGAATTTTTATTATATAATTTTAATATGAAATTTATATTATTTAGAAAATTTGTATATTAATTAGTTATAAATAATATATATATTTTAAATTTTTTATTTAAAAAAATAATCTTTTATAATATGAAATTCATGATACATTAGAATTACTATTTTATTTGGAATTAATTTTTAATTATATTGAACGTTTAAAGATGATGTTATAAATTTAAAAAATTAATAAAATAAAATAATAACTTAACATATGATAAAAAATTAATATAATACAGTTTCTAAATTCATATATATATATATATATATATATATATATATATATATATATATATATATATATATTGATTTATGGTATGTAGTTATATAATAATGAGTTTAATTTTAAAATTATGACAATAAAGAAACTTATAATTGAAATCAAATCCAACATGTTCTTAGTTTTTTTATTATTTATTTGTCGTTTTTTTTAGCATTAAAGAGAAGAATTTTAGATTGATGAGATTTTAAATCCTATTTTTGCTAATAATTTTCAAATGTATATATTAAAAAAAGGAAGTAAAAGAAAACGACGTCGTATAAGCTATTGACATTAAAAACACAAGCAAAGCAAACTCTCAATTTTTTCTTCGTCTTCGTCTCAATGATAACAACACAAACAAAGATACATAACGCGAAGTCTGTGATTTGTCGACAAAGGAGTAATAAAAATTGAAAGAAGAAACAAAATGGGAGGCGGAGATATCAAGTATGAGATGTCGCAGACCGCTTACATAAAGCTGATACTCCACGCCCTCAACCACACCTCCTCCGCCATTAACGGCGTTTTACTGGGTCGATCCACCCAAGACGGCGTCGTTGAGATTCTCGATTCCGTCCCTCTCTTCCACAACCACCTCGGCCTTCTCCCTCCCCTCGAGATCTCCCTCATCATGGTACCCCTTTCACTTTACTACCTCAGCAACCTTTTTCTAATTTTTTTTATCAAATTATAAAGATAAAAATTGCTATTTCAATTATTGAGAAATATGAGCTCTGTTGATTAATTTTGTATTTTGGGTTCTATTTTTTAAGAAATGCTAATTTTTTACTCTATTTTTTTTTGGTTGACTTGAATTTGAATTAAGGCGGTTGGCTTAATGTTTATTGCTTTGGTGATTTCCTTAGAGATATGGGCTTATTGAGTAATTGGGTGTTTTAGGTTCTTTTTAAGCAATTAAAATTGTTATTTTATGCCTTTTATTTATTTGGCCTGAATTTGAATTAATTAAAAGATTGTTTGTTAGGTTAAAGATTATTGCTTTATCAATTTCCTAAGAGATACAAGCTGCTTGAGCGATTGTTTTTTTATTTTTTAATGAAAACAGATAGAGGAGTATTATGGTGCTCAAGGTCTGGGCATAGTGGGCTACTTTCATGCAAACGAGCGGTTTGATGATGTTGAGCTTGGTAATGTTGCTAAGAATATTGGGGATCACATTTTTCGCTACTTCCCCCAAACTGCCATTTTCCTGGTCTGTATTGTTGATCTCATGTTTTTTTTGTTATTGTTTGTTTGTCTTTGTTTTATGGACTTGGGTTTTGATTTTCCTTTTTTTACCCCTTCGGTTTTGGTATGTGCTTATTTTATTTTGCAGTTAGATAACAAGAAGCTTGAAGCATTATCAAAGGGGAAAGACCGCAGCCGTGTTATGCAGGTTAGTTTTATTGTATCTTTTCTGTTATTTGGAAGAAATAGATAAGAAAAATGTAATGTTGCTTATATAATTTAACAACTGATATTGAAATTGTAAGCATGAAAAACTGGGATTAGCAGTCTATGTGTTAACAGCTATTGGACCTTGATTGCAAAGATTGGGGATGATGGAAGGGTTCATATTCATTATCTGGTAGATGGGCTTGACCTCAGTTGGATTGAATTACCCTATTTAATCTTCATTGTGAACTGGATATATTGGTCTTGGAGCTTCAAGGATAATAATTTTATTGCCTGCTATGTGGTTATTGGAAACTAGTTGATGTTTCTATGTTGGCTGCTGCCAATAAATGAGATGGATAGAAACCTGACTTCTATAGGTTTTACTTCATGGAAGAGAAGGCACTTCTGAGCTTAACGGTTACAGTAACTTTGAAGCATTCAATTGTGGCAGGTGATGGTTGGATAAAAGAGAATCCAGACAAGAGTTGAAGGAAAAACCTTGAGAAAAATAATCAATCTAATAGTTAGTTGCCTCTACTCTTCAGAAAGCCAATTTGTCTAGAGTCTTCAGGGTTTGGTGGCATTTGATGCTATAATTGAATTGTCCTGAAATTGCCTACAAGTTCAATTCGCCGGGAAAATACTGTTGAAGGGCTCAACTTGTAGCATGTTAACTGGAAATTTTTGCAACATACCATATGGTGGTTATTAAAAATGTCTGTTTGATCTTGGTTTAGTTGTCATTTGAAATTTTCTAAGATTGTTGACTAGTGTCAAGTTCTTAGTTCTCATCTCTAATGCTCATAGGGTGATTGCTGAACATGGTGTCCACTATTATTGAAGTTTCTCTGAGTTGCCAACATTTTGGCTTGGCAAGTTGATTTACATTATAAATATGGCATAAAATTTGTCTCATTTTTTGTTCTGTTTTGGCCCCTTATTGCTATTATAGTTGAATTCACATCAATTTAGTTCTTGATTTAGTAATAGGTTGCCACTATGATCAAACCATCTTGGCCAACTGCCTTTGTGCCACTTTCTTTATTATAATTTATGAGTTGATTGTTGAGTTCTCGCATCACTACTCTAAAGAATCTTCTTTAATTAATCATCAGTCAATTATTGTGTTTCTCTTCTTGCACTAGCTTTATACAAGAGATGCATCAAAGCACTGGAAGCTAGCTGGATTAGATGGAGGAAGCAGGTTGATACTTAAGGAGGCAGCGGCAAATATTATGTTATTGGATTTTATTTCTTCCAAGAAGTGGCAGGATGTGGTAGATTTTGATGATCATCTTGATGACATTACCAAGTAAGTGGGATGTCTGTGCATGAGTAGATGTTAGCGTGCAGCCGTTCACAGTCACTTGTGTGTGGCTAAATTTGGCTTTGTGTATTAGTTAAATGTAACAAAATTTTATTGAATCGATTATTTATCTCAATCTGCAGGGACTGGCTGAATCCAGATCTCTTCAAGTAGTGTTGGCCTCAGATATGCATTTAGTTCTTGTTTCTCGTGGTCGCATCTGGCTTATGTTGATGTATGATGCAACAACTTGATGGAACAGACAAGTTTACAGTTTAAAATGACATGGATAGGTAAAAGGCTCTGTGGTTTCGTGCTCAGGAGAAATTTTGTAGTACTGTATTGACTGAATATACAGTGCGTTAAATTTTGATGTTTATCAGACGAGTAGCTCGATACATTTTTTCAAGGAAACACTGTTATACAAATTATGGTTTCAGAAGTTGAATGACCACAGCAAAACAAAACCTTCCCTGGCAAGTAACAGTTATGGTAACAAGGGATAAAAACACAAGTTTATCTTAAATAGAGATCTTAAACCGTTTTTATTTAAGTTGCAGATCATAGTAAAACATCACTGTGTGCAAGTATGGGTTATGTGGTTGTCAGTAGTTGACAGAAGTCACAATGCTAGCCCATTACTTGTGGGCAACAGTTAACCGATCTATGCAATGGGTATAGAATGCATTCAAATATCAATTAGCATTTTGCATGGGAGTTGTGTATTTGCTTATGTATATTCCTAACAAAGGGCAATTCCTGTTGCTAAAATATATATAACTCTGGTATATTATTGCTAAATTTAAGGCCTTGGATGACAAGAAGTTAAACATAGTTAAAAAGTGAAATTTAAATAAAGGATGTAATTAATTTTATCTGAAATTTTTTTATAATATAAATGAGAATTAATAGAGGTTAAATTAACTTTTAAATGTTCAATTTTCTAAAGTTCAAATAGTAAATTTAAGGGTAAAATATGAAAATTTTAAGTACATATTTATTAATCTCTTAGTAGTCAGTAATTTGTTTGTTGCACAATTAATGGTGTAAAATTTTATAAGATTTCTAATTAATTTTTTTGTATCTTATTTTATATTTAATAAAATGAATAATTACTAAATAAATCTAATTTAAGTTATTTTCGAACGTTATTTATCATGTAGTTTAAGTAAGTAATTAATTTTTTAATTCTTTTTAGGTATTTTTTTAATGTGTGTATTTCATTTCTTTGATGTATTTTCTGTTTTAGTTAATTATTTTATAGTTTTTCAATTGAGTAATGTAACAGTTTATCTGATTTCAATAAAGTGAGTAATAATAGCCCTGTTTACATAAATAGCTTAGGTTTAATATGCAAAACTCGATTCAGTCTGGAGTCCGATACAGATATTCATTAACCTGATCTGATTATAAGTAATTTTTATAATTAATTTTTAATTTATTTACATATATTATATCAATATATTAAACACCAAAATAATTCCTTGAATATATATTTATCTATACTATATATAAAATTGACTAATTAGGGAAAACTTTTTTGGACATAAAATGATATAATTTTTTTTTAAATTGACAATAATAACTTTAAATTATAAATTTTAATTGAATGAATAATATTTCTTTATGTAACTAATTATTATTTCAATTTTTTAAATTGTGATATTTGAAAATTTATCTATATTTATACTATTTTAAAAGTGACTAGGAGAATCTTTTTTTTTTTTGACATAAAAGGGTATAAAACATTTTAAATTGACAATAATAATCTTAAATTATACATTTTAATTGAATTGACAATATATTTTTTTATAAAACTAATTATTAGTTTAAATTTAAATTTGTGGTTATTTAAAATAACTGAAATAATTGATAAAAACGTTTATATTTTTAAGTTAGCATTATTTTATTTTTAAATATTTAAAATCTAAAATGAATATAATTTATCTATCTATATCTATATTATATATAAAAGTGGCTAACTCGAAAAAACTTTTTTAGACATAAAACACTATAAAACTTTTTTAAATTGACAATAATAATCCTAAGTTATAAATTTTAATTGGATGAATAATATTTCTTAATGTAACTAATTATTATTTCAATTTTAAAAATTTGTGATATTTGAAAATCTATCTATATTTATATTATTTTAAAAGTGATTAGGTGATTTTTTTTTTTGACATAAAAGGATATATAACATTTTTAAATTGACAATAATAACCTTAAATTATAAATTTTAATTGAATTGATAATATTTTTTTATAAAACTAATTATTAGTTCAAATTTAATTTGAGGTTATTTAAAATAACTGAAATAATTAATAAAAATGTTTATATTTTTAAGTTATTATTATTTTATTTTATAAATATTTAAAATTTAAAATAAATATAATTTATCTATCTATATTCTATAATATATATAAAAATGGCTAATTAGGGAAAACTTTTTTAGATATAAAAGGATATAAAACTTTTTTTTGATATAAAAGGATATAACGTTTTTTAAATTGACAACAATAACTAAAGTTTTAAATTGTTAATTGAATAAATAATATCTCTTTATATAAATATTTTGTTTAAAATTTTTAAAATTTATGATATTTGAGAATCTATCTATATTTATATTATTTCAAAAGTGATTAGGAGAATCTTTTTTTGACATAAAAGGATATAGAACATTTTTAAATAGACAATAATAACCTTAAATTATAAATTTTAATTGAATTGATAATATATTTTTTTATAAAACTAATTATTAGTTCAAAATTAAATTTGTAGTTATTTTTTCAAACTTAAATTTGTCGTTATTTAAAATAACTAAAATAATTGATAAAATTATAATTTAAAATATTTATCTATCTATATTATATATAAAAGTTACCAATTGGGAAAAACTTTTTTAAATTGACAATAATAACCTTAAGTTATAAATTTTAATTAATGAATAATATTTCTTTAAAATTTGTGATATTTGAAATTAATATTATATTATTTATAAAAATGATTAATTTGGAAAAAATTTTCTGCATATAAAAATATATAAAATTTTTTTAAATTGATAATAATAATTTTAAGTTATAAATTTGAATTGGATGGGTAATAAATTTTATAGAATTAATTATTATTTCAATTTTTGAAATTTGTGATTATTTGATGATAAACAATGAAAATATCTTTTTTATTGCTTGATTTTATTTTTATTTAGCTTTATTATTAATTTTATATAACTTTTATCTTATTTACTTTTTAAATTTTATTTTTTCATCATTTTTGTTTTAAATTCATTTTTCATTCACTTATTAATAAAAGATTATATTTATTAAAAAATTTACTTTATATAAAAGTGGCTAACTAGGGAAAATTTTTTTGGACATAAAAGGATATAGAATTTTTTTAAATTAATAATAATAACTTTAAGTTATAAAATTTAATTGAATAGATAATATTTTTTTATGTAACTAATTATTATTTCAATTTTAAAAGTTGTGATATTTGAAAATCTATCTATATTTATATTATTTTAAAAATGATTAGGAGAATCTTTTTTGAACATAAAAGGATGTATAGAAAATTTTTAAATTGACAATAATAACTTGAAATTATAAAATTTAATTGAATTGATAATATTTTTTTAATAAAACTAATTACTAGTTTAAACTTTAAAATTTGTGGCTATTTAAAATAACTAAAATAATTGATAAAAATATTTAAATTCTTAAGTTAGTATTATTTTAATTTTAAAATATTTGACATTTAAATAAATATAATTTACCTATCTATACTATATATAAAAGTGATTAATTAGGAGAAATTTTTTTGGACATAAAAGGGTATATAACTTTTTTAAATTGGCAATAATAACCTTAAGTTATAAATTTTAATTGACGAATAATATTTCTTTATAAAAGTAATTATTATTTTACTTTTTAAAATTTGTAATATTTGAAATTAATATTATATTATTTATAAAAATGGTTAATTAGGAAAATTTTTCCCCATATAAAAGATATAAAATTTTTTAAATTGATAATAATAATTTTAAGTTATAAATTTTAATTGGATAAGTAATATTTTATAGAATTAATTATTATTTTAATCTTTGAAATTTGTGATTATTTGATGATAAGGGATGGAAATATTATTTTTATTGTTTGATTTTATTTTCTTTAGTTTAATTATTAATTTGTATAACTCTTATCTTATTTAGTTTTTAAATTTTATTTTTTCATCATTTTGTCTTAAATTTATTATTCATTCACTTATTAATAAAAGATTATATTTATTTAAAAAATTATTTTATATATATTTTAGAAAATTTTTAATTATTTATAATTTTACATAATTTATTGACTTTATTTATAAAATAATTTATTGTTTTTATTTATATAAATATAAAATTAAAATTAAAATTAATTTATATTTTTAATAATTATTTTAATCAAGTGCAATGTATGCGTAATAAAAACTAATATATATAAATAAGGATTAAAAATACATATAGTTTTAAAAAATTATGTAGAAAAACCAATAAATTCTTTTGAAAAAACTGATTTTCAAAAATTATCTAGATACTCAAGACCTGATTCAGCCCAAGTCAGGGCAGATAATGAATCAGATTTTTTTTTTATTAGATCAGGTTCAGACTCAATCTACACCTATCTAATTGATTTTTGCATGGACTTGATGTGTACAGAATGACATCATTTGATAAGCCTGTATCGAATTGTTGGATTAGTCTTCTCTAACTATAATTATCTGATGATCAGGCCTCTCCCAAAGGATGACCAAAACTCCATTAACTAAGATTCCATTATGTACAGAATTGCTATAATCGGCGAGTATTGGGGTCATGTACGTCTTGGGTACATTCCATAGCAGGACTGTTAAAGGAATACTTGAAATCATAAAGAAAACCAATTACAGTTGCCAATAAATAAAATAATCCAACATAAACACCAATTGGGAATCGTCAAAGTCACAGTGTTTCCAAAGCTAGGCCTTTAACCCAGCTGCCAAAGAAAATGAAATCATTTACAAAATAATAAAATATATATTACCAATGCATAATTCATCTCCTTCAAACACTTATGAACTTTATAGTTATACATCCTTAATGGACAACAGGGCATCCCTCCACCACAATCCCTGGTGCAGTGGGGCAACTAGCCAATTCACAATGGTCAGTTCCGTCCAAACCCCACCAGTCAGGACCGTAGTTATTCTGACTCTGAAGAGTGAAGAAGATGAATATTCCCATGAAAGCAACACCAGCATCAAGAGCAGCTGATAAGATGTAGTTATGCCTGGCCCACCATCCCTTGTACCTTCTATAAACGTAGAAGTTGAAGATGATACCAACAATTCCCCAAGATATGTAGTGCACAGCTTTGGCTGGTGGCATACTTGCTGTGGCTGATAAGAAAATTGGCATGTGGATTAGCCTAATCCATTTATTTTCAGGAAATTTGCGTGACAGCAGCCATACAGGAACTGGGGCAACTACGCCGATCAGGAAGAACCAACTAATTTTTGAGTATACGCCCAACGATCCGAACATTCTGAGGGGCCCTATGACTCCCCATATGATTGAAGCATTGTAGAAAACATCGTCTCCAGGACATGTCCATGGACTTCCCTCAGGTAGCAAATCTGGGATGCATATGTTCTCAACACTTGTCAGAAGATACCATGCTGTGGCAAAGTAGACAGTCGAAGCGACTATCGTTCCAACTAACTGCATGCACAGAAATTGAATATCCGGATATGAGTAAGACAATTCCACCAGTAGCTGAGAAGGCAACCTCAGCACACTGAAAACAGCTTTAATACCACCAAGTCAGAGCTCATCCATTAGTTGATGAATGTAATTTACCTGAACGATAAACATAGACCTGGGAGGAATTTTCATGTAGTGGCCTAATTTGAAGTCCTGCAGAAATAAAAGCGCTTGTGCCATGCTGATGTAGCCATAAGTCTTGAAAGTCACATTAGCGAGTGGCTTTCCTGGGTACAAGTATCCGATAATCAACTCTGTGATCACATTCAGCCCCATTTGCTGCCAATCAAGAAGAATTATCAGGAGTTTTTTTTCCTCAATAGATAGAATCAGAGATCAATATGTATTAGCATTAGAGTACCATGTTTGTTGTGGCCTGAACAACACCAATAGGCAGGGTGAAAAACAGCGCAACCCCACAAGCTAGGAGAAGCCCCCACCATGGAAGTTGTAATTGCTTGTTAAAACCTTCTACTGCAATAAAACTTAATCCTACAGATATAACTAAGATTGTGATGAACCACCATTCAGGGACCACTTCGTAGTTCTTCTTCATCAGTCTAGTATGCACATCAGAAAATTGATTTTTCACCGCACTGGTTGTCTTCTTCCACATTCTCCAAATATTCCTACACATTAATGATTAGTTTTATCAATCATCATTATTGTGGTCATAAATGCCGAAGTGAAAATTGAAAGAGAACTTACTTTCCTTCGAAAAGTGCGACATGTGTAACAGTAGCTGTTAGAGCTGCGAAACTAAGTCCATATACAAAGGCAAACAGAACACTGAGATAAAGCTTGCTGTAATCGTTATAGGCAGTTAGATTAATGTCAAAATTCTTCTCGTTGAGAATTCGACTGATGTTGTATGTCTGACCCTGATTGTCAAAAGTGTGGGAAGAATAGATGGGGAATTTCCTTGCATCATATATATTGTTCCAATAAGCAATAGGCACAATGATATACTGAACCAAGAAAAAACCAGCCAGGGTGTTTGCGATTGCAAAAAAAGGCACGGCTAAAGGTGTCCCTAAGAAGCCAGCAACCGTTGACCAATCAAGGCCAATGGAGCCAATGCCAAGGCCTCTTTGCCCTGAACCTATCTGTTGTGCAAAGACAGAGTCCTTCCATATCCAACAAACAAAAGATAGAGCGGATAAGGAAGGGAAAAGGTAGCCTGGGAAGATATAGTAAGCAAAGCTTGATATGAAAACAATGATAAAGAATTGCAGCCTAGTAAGTCCTCCCTTTGGCCTCTCCTCCTTTTCATGTAATGCCCTGCAGAGTTTCCACATATGCAAAAGCTGTCAGGTATGAAAAAGTTCCCTTTCAGGTTTGTTCAATTTCAGGAAATACAGAAACGTACCTGAATAGAGAAACTTGGACAAGGTTATAAGGCCACCACATGTATGGTGAGTCCACAAGAAATTTCCTGAAAATTCCAGCCCATCCATACCCAAGCAACTGCACTCAACACAAGAAAATGTTATACATGATATAGAAAGAACCATTTTTTTTGTTTACAGGTTTCTGAACAAGAAATTGGAAAGGTACTATGTATTCCAAGTTTTATTTTTCTGATAAAAGCAATGTCAGGTATAGGTATCATCCATATCTCGAGATTCATAGGCAAATATTTTACACTTTTAGTACACTTTTCCACTTTTCAGTAACCATTCCATTTCTTTGCTATTTTAAAAGTAGAAAATAGTAATGTTACCTGAGTTGTTTGTACCAGCAGCATAGCTGCAACAGGATGGATAGGCCTGCGGTAGAAGGCCTTGACAACAGTAATTATATTCACTGCATAAACACCGGCGGCTCCACAGCTAGCGAATATGGTGATCAACACATGTTCTTTCAAAGTAAAAGGCCCTGGATTCATTGTAAACGACCATTTTGTAAATGGAACTTTGCATTCAGTTTCGGGAAGTACCGCAGCCATGAACTTCCCAATTGGTAGAACAACAATCTGTGCTGAAACTGCAGCAACATATAGCTGATTGGTTCTGTATCCAAAGAATTGGTTCACAAAACTAAGAAGCGCGCATGATATTAGTCCAAGAACCCATGTTCGAAAGGTCAAGGCAGCTTGTGTAGGATCATCGGTAATTGGAACCGTCAGCCTTACTTGCTCTATTGGATTGTCATCCACTTCTTCTTCTTCTGCATTAACCAACCACGTACAATATAATCAAACCAAGTATAAAAAAAATAACACTAATAACCTCATAGCTATGTATCACATGAGATTTTATCACTATGGGTTTTTTTTTTTTTTTTTTCCCATTTGTGATGCACCCATTCCATCTCTTACCGAAGAGATCAATATATCAGTGTGTTGGTTTTTTTCTAATGCACATATACCTCCTAATTTTTTCGGATATCCACATGACAGAGTTCTTATCATTGTGATTAAATTTTTCCACTATCGTGCCGTAAATTCTTGCTTACATCAAGTGTATATACATCGACAGATGCACACATGGAACAGTATGAAATCTAACCATGCAAGAATTAGCCACATTCGAAATAATTTATTGGGTTTATCCGTGCACATAGATACTTTTAACACAGACACTGAATCTTGTTGGGTGAGATTAGGAGATCCATCCAAAGTGAACAAGACAGATGAGCAAGACTTGCAATAAGCAAATCAAACATGAACGAAGGACCAACCTTCCATGTCAATTTTCGTTTGCTGCTGCTGCTTCTCAGGTTGATCGGCCATTATGCTTGCTTGCTATCCCAAAGTCCCTTCTTCTCCCACAGAAAGGATTTGCACCACAAGAACAACGTTGAACAAGAAAAAGAGATCCTCTATATCTCCTCTCCAGTGCCAGTTTTAGGAATTGACAGCTGTTTTCTTACAAGTTCATTTCAAAGTTGACACAATCTTAAACAACAAATTAGATAGAGAACCAATACTGCACGAATTCCGGCGATTTTATAGTCTCTCTTTTTCGGTGAATCTTGCACCAGTTAAAGTCTATATGCTTGCTGGACATATAATTTGCCAGAAATTTAATCCATATCAAGAGTTACGTGAATTTTAATGTGGTTAACTAACATAATTAATTTCTGTTTAATTCAACGGTATCTAATCCAATGTTGTATAATAACTTTTATCTAATTCAATGGTGTATAATAATTTTTATTTAATTTAACAGTAAATTATTAATTACTGACATTATAATGTAATAACATGAAGGACACTATAGTGTTTACCCAAGAGTTATTATTACCAAGAGTTATTATTATTCTCCAAATTAAATTCTACCTAACCAAATTATTATTCTCCAAAATAAATTCTACCTAACCAAATTCTAAGTGGCATTTTCTTTTTGTTAATTATTGAGATTTTCGCTAAAGTTATATTTAGAAATTCAATAAGTGCCAAATTTATATATTTTTAACTAATTTAGTTGGCATTTTAAAATTAGAGTAAAGAAAAATTTTGATTGGAATTTAATTAATTTTCAACTGTCTGTTTGTCACTTTTTTTTTTTTTGCTTTTTCTTAATTTAATAATTTTCTTTTGTTGGTTTTGCATGAGATTATTGAGAAATTTTTTAGTATATTTGGTGGAACAAAGTAGATTGTGCAATGTCGTAGGTAGTATAATTTCAATATTTGATAATAATTTATTGATATATTTAATTATTTATCATAAAATTATTATAAATAATTAATAAATTACACATAATTTAAAATTTTACACAACAACACTATATATGACCACAAAATTCATCCCAAATCAATTAAAATGTCGTTTATAACTATTTTAATAAAATTATTATTGTATCTATACATTAATTGTTTTCTTCAAAAAAAAAAAAAATTATCCACTGATTTGATTTGACGTGTATAATAAGTGTAGCATAAACTTTCCAAGATTAAATTCAGTCATCAAGCCAATTGCTTTATACTATAGGAAAAATACACTTGCTAGTATTTTATCATGTGTGATTGCACAGGTGTCCATGTGAGTTCGCACGGTTTTTTGCAAATAAAATTATAAATTTTCAACCAAATGTAATTAATTTTCTCAAAAAGAAGTCTAATTCTATCTGACTTGTCAATTGTGAGAGAATTTTGTTGAACGAGACAATTTAACCAATGAAACTCATCTTGATCTCTTCTCTCTTATTAGCTCTCTCAAAGTCACTTGAACATTTTTTTTTTTTGTCCTGACAATTTACACGGAGACAATTCAGGCATTGGGTTTGCCCAATTTAGCTGAGATTGTGGAACTTTATGCGAGTGACAATCTCTTTAAACTGTTCTATAGGGTTCTTTGAAGTCCAAAAATAGTATGTTGATGGAGTGTCTGCCCAATTCAATCTCTTTAAACTGTTCTATAGGGTTTGCCCAATTCAAATCTTGATGGTCAATCTTGGACCTTTGAAAAATCATTTGTAGTCCTGGTATTTGGATTTCCAATAGAGATTGGATTTGCAAGAATTTTCCCTTGGTGACAATTTTCTGTAGCAATTCCATTGTGGTTGTGTCGTTATGATTTGCTATATGATTTGCTGTCCATGAAAATACCGAATGAGATGGTTAGCCATTCACATATTTGGCATGTACATGTACTTATGTAACAAGAAGTATTGTGTGGACAATCCTCCATCATCAATTCCAAGGATGGAATTCCTGAAACAGCTTGATGGTTTTGATTTTGAGGAAGTCACGGATGGAGCAAATCCCAAGATATCTCTATTACAAGACTAGTTCAAATTCTTGATATTTTCACCAATTACTTAGGTGGGAACGTGCTCACTAACAATTTTTATAGTTTAATTCTTACAAATTTTTTAATAATCATATTAATCAATTAAAATTAAAGTATTCAACACTTTTTTTTAAAGATTGTTGGATAACAACTTTTTTTATTAAACACTTAATTTCAAAAAAATACTTAATTTGATAAGTAAAAAATTTTAATTTAATGGACTAAGTAATACAACAAAAGTTTACTATTTTGATATATTTCATTAATATATATCTCACTATAATCATCACCATTCATTATCACAATCTTTTTTATTGATAAAGATATAATTAAACTTTTAATATTTAACAATTAGATTATATAATAATTTATTGTGTAATGTATAGTTATTTTATGTTAAATTTATCTTTTAGATTTGATTTTTTTTTTTGAAAATTTGGTATCTTTTCAATTTATCATTTAACTCTTAAAATTTTCAATACTAAAATTATTCAATTCTTAAATTTTCAGTACTAAAATTATTTAACATTTAATTTTTAGTTTGACTAAACATCACCTTATTTTATAGTGCATGGTAATTCAAAATTCAAACTGCAGCAATTTTTTTTTTTTTAAATACAACAAATAAAATAGAAGTGTCAAATAGTGATCTAACTTAACGGGGCTATGATCCAAACTTCATATGACCAATAAATTTTAAGATTAAGTTTAATTTAATTTGAAATAATTTGAATATTCGATTGAAATTATTAAACATATTTTAAAAATTAAAATAATATTTTTATTATAAAATAAAATTTATAAATGATTCGACCTAATTTAAAATTTTTTCTATATTTTAATTTAATGAGTTAACTCGCTCGCAATCCAAAATCACATAATCAAAATTATCTAAAAAAGTGACCCAAAATTAATTTGATCTCAGTTCATCTGGTCCAACCATTTATTGTCTTTAAAAATACAACATATGACAAAAATGCTTAGTATTTATAAAAGAGTTTTGATATTGGGTAAGATATTGAAACCAATACACTTGTTAAGTCATTTAATAACATACGAATGAATGTGAATATGAGCTTAGAATCTTACAAAAATGAAGAGAAATATATATATATATATATATATATATATATATATATATATATATATATATATATATATATATATATATATAT
>CATIWR010013795.1:0-16344 GCA_949677035.1 Omphalea diandra | reverse complement strand
CATTGGTTGGAAGTTCAATTTTTCTCTTTTAGTCCCTCTTCTTCACTCCTTAAGCACCTCCATCCATCTCTCAATCCCTATATGCTCCTTATAATCTTAAATAAGTTCTATAACACCATTATTTATGATGTTATAACATGCACATAACATAAAATAATTTTCCATGTACCTATACAAACACTACATATATGTTCAAGTGTCCCAAATATAATGGTGCAAGTGTCATTGTCATGCTTCTACAAATCGCATGACTAAATGATCATTTAGCTAATGCATATGTTCATGTGGGATTTCATATCATTTATGCAATGAATATGTTGATGTGATAATGCCAAAGAATGTGGATAGGGATGTTACACAGATTCTCATGGCCAATAAGGATAAGTTAAAAATTGCTTTTATCACTAAAGGGAGTACCTGCAATTATTGCATGATGCTTTTTGGATTGAATAATGTCAAGGTGACCTATAAGTGAATGGTAATTGTACTATTTCATGATCTAATACATAAGGAGGGAGGTATATGTTAATGATTCACTAGGATCATCAAAGTGTAGTGTAGTGAAAAACTCAAGGTTAAGCCTCTTACAAGTTCCAAGTGGTGTGAAAATGAATTTAGTGCACCTTTATCTCCCTAACATCTCTTTAACCATCTTATTGATCCATAATTGAATAAGAGTATCTTTATCCAAAAATATACAAGGAGCATCAACTATAAAGTTAAGTGAAAGAAACCTCCCACCTTTTTGTTCGTTCATGAATGGGAATGGAGCATTATATGTTGAAGGTAAGTCCCTCGATTCACATTGGCTTTACTTCCCTTTTAGTCTTGATGATAAAGCTTTTAGGGTCATGATCTTGATATGAAATTATTGTAAAGAGATAACGATGCAAATAGCCAAGGAAGTTAGCAAAGGATCCACTTCAACTTTAAAACCCAATCAAAAGTAGTAGGCTAAAGAAGCTTAAGGAGTCAATTGAAGCATTCATGCAACCATATGTTATACTTGGATTAGCCTAAGAAAAACAAAGGACGTGTGAACCTAAATTAAAAGATGGTAGGAACTTAAACTCTTCAAATGGAGCACTTAACTTAATACAATAGAGGCCAATTTTTGTGGAGCATCAAAGCTCAATCTAATTCTGCCAAGGCATGTAAAAGGAAGCCCAAGGTGTGTAACAAGAGGCTCAAGTTGTGTAAGCATGAAAATAAGGCCCAAGTCAAAGATTATTGCAAGATATCCTTAGTTGATAATGTTTCCTAATAACCATTAGGATTTCCTTATTAGGTTGAATCCTTTTCTTTTCCTATTTGGGATTAATTATTCTTTAGTTAGGAAAGTATCTTGGTGTAATCTTGTTGACTAATCATAATGTTTCTTTAGTTTTCCTATTTAGTTTAGGATTGTCTTTTTCTTATTATATTAGAAAATATTGAATTCTATTAGGGAATGGAAACTAAATCCTAATAGGTTTTGGATTAAGAATTATAAGGTTATAAATAGCCTCACATATTCATCCAAGAAGGCATTCATTGAATCAATATTATTTATTTTAGCAATTTTGCTTATGATATTAAATTCTTTTATTGAGTTCTTGAGTGGACTTGGTGAAATTGTTGAGTGAAGGCTTAAGAAATTTCACAAACTTGTTAATTCTAATCTTAAATTAGCTTAGTTGATTTAGGGCTTGAGTTAACACAACTTTGAATCTTTATAACTTGGGTTACTAGAAATAAATTTTCTAGAGGTATAGTTGGGATTTGAAGATCAAAACTCCAATACTTGGTTTGATATATTTGGGCAACTATTCTTTAGAATACGAGTAAGGATCAATCCAACCCTGTTTGTCTCATTTGGTATCAGAGCTAAGGCTTCAAATCAAGTAAGTTATCTCCAAAATTCATTGTTCTTTATGTTCTTATTATTTTTGCATCAATTCGGGTCCTGTCCTTCATAGGGCTCTAATTATGTTTATTTTTGTTCTATCTTGTTCCATTTTGTTTTCTTTATTTTTCTTCCATCAAATTAGTTTGTCTTATCATATTTAATCATTCTCTTATAATATAATTCAATTATGGTTTGTTTGCATCAGGAAAATCACAAAAAAATCCTAAATTAGAAATTAACACTATCATTGTTCAATTTGATTGTTCTTGCTCCATTATGTTTCCATTCTATTTTTCTTTGCTTTCCATCATTAAACTAGTTTGTTTTATAACCCAAAAACATTCTTGCATCATTATAATCTAATTGGAATAGATTGCTTTTCAAAATTTCCTTTAAAAAAAAAAAGGAAAATTGCGATTTTAAGCCATTCAAGCAACAATTTGGTACTACTTGTCCAATTGAGTTCCAATTTGTTTGTTTTCATTATCAGTCATTTAATTAGCTTGTTTCATTGTTTCATCTCAGTTTTCATCAAGAAATTCCATCAAAATCATATACTAGTGCAAAATTTTCTTAAATTAAGGAACTTTGGAAATCTTTAATTTATTGTTTTTCTTCCATAAAAATTTGAATTTCTTCATCAATTAACCCTTCATGTATCCTTAATTGCAAAATTGAAGTGTTTGATTCAATAAATTCCTTGAAATTTAGAAGTTGCCAAAATTTCCTTAAATTAAGGAAAACTTGACTTTTATCTTATTTCTTTCAAGTTCTTCATTGTTTTGCATTCCAAATTGTTTATTTTTGTGTCTAATCACTTTTTTGGTGTTTTTTGAGTGTTGAGGGCTGAACCACATCATTCAAATTGAAGGGGAAGGTGAAATTATGAATTCACCCCTAATCTTATTCCATTAGGCTTCTACTTGATTTTGCATGGTTTTTGAGTTGTTTTTGGTAATTCTTTCAATTTCAGTGTTGTTTTAGCTTCCAAGGTCAAAAAAATATAAAAATAAAAAGAAAAGGTTTTTTTAAAAAAAAGGTAAAAAAATAAGAAAGAAAAAAGGGAAGCTAGAAATTGCATAAAAACTTGTTTTGCGCCAAAAGCAGCTAATTTCATCTCTTTGATTTGCATTCAGCCTAGGCTTGATTTTCCATCATGAGTTCAAAACACCATATTTGATACTTTAAAATTCCTTTTTTATCTTAAAATATCAATCAGGCCTTTAAAGACTTATTTCTTACACTAATTGTGTTTATTTTGAATCCTTTATTTGCGAAGTTTTTCTAAGGTTAGTATGCTTGTTTATGTTTGGTTTAGGCTTGAATTCAACATAAAGTAAATTAAGTCCTTAAATAACATAAAGGAAAGAATTCAAAAGAGGTAAAAGGTAAGAGTGGTGAGCTTAAAAGAGGGTAAAAACCTATTTTGAGTCAAACATGAAGTGAGTGCTATCTTTTGAGTGTAAACACATGAGGGAGTGTTGTGAGGATTCTATTTATTTTTCTTGTTTTTGTTATATAATGACAAGTTTGGAAGAGATAGAAAGGATTGAATTTATGTGGTCCATGACAACCATGTTAGATCGAATGAAACAGTTGATGCATAATCTTTCAAATTTGAACCACAAAAAAAGTCAAGCTTGCAACAACTACAAGCCAAAATGACAAAATTCTATGGAAAATGGTGGTATAGAAGAGTACCTAGCATGGGAAAAGAAGGTTGAGCATGAGTTTGAATGCTACATCTATTCCAAAGAAATCGAGGCAATAACTATTGTTGATAGTTTTGAAGGTAAAACATTAAAGTTGTGGGATCATGTGTAATCAACGAGAATGTATTATGGAAAGGACCTTATTTCCACTTGGAAAGAAGTGAAGCTAGTCATGGGAAATTAATATGGAATAAAAAAACACTTGTTCAATTTTAAAGGTAATAAAAAATGCTACCAAAACGAAGAGATAAGTATGAGGTGAGCCAAGAGGAAACATTAAAAGGCTAGCATTGATGATGAGATTCTTATTTCTAAAGGTACAATGGACATTCAAACTTCTTCTTTACATGATGATACAAGTATTAAAAGCCAAGATTTTAAAGAGGCTACGATTGTATTAAAGAATAGTGATAGTACTAGTTTCCATAATGATAAGACATCACCATTAGAAGTTTGTTCCAATATTCAAATTGTAAATCTCATATATGATGATGTACTTGATGAGCTAATAGAAAAAGCAATGAAAGAGAGAAAACACATTTGAGAAAAGAAAAGAATTAAAGCGATAAAAGGAGAGCTCTAAGAAAACCCATGAGAGATGTAAGCAAAAAGTGGAAAAAGAGAGCTTAGAGTGGATGCACATAATAAAGAAAGGTGCATGCAAAAGGAGAGGTGTGCAAAAGAAAACCCCAATGTTAAAAAAAAAAAAAAAGTGATGAGAGCTATTCTTCCGAGGCCATAACCATGTTTTTGTTCAAAGGGATACATTACATTACTAACAAAATTTATAATCTTTTGTATAATGTTTTTATGTCTATTTTGCTAGGTTCTAAAGAATGGTTTTCAATAGAGGAACCTATAAAAGAAGCCAACTTAACTTTTAATATTGATAATGGTGTTTTAATGAAGAGTGAGGTTACAAATCTGTGTAAAAGAGAGTTTTATAATTTTTGTTTAGATGTCTATGCTTGTTTTATATGTTTTAGGTGTAATTCTTTTTGTTTTAAGCATTGTTTTTGCATTTCTAATTTGTTTTCTTCTTTAAATACTTGCTTTTGCATTTTAAAGGATTTCTTTTGTTCTAAACATTTTTCTCCTTCTCTTAGCATTTCTTTCTTTTCTTTAAATTGTTTTTCATATTTTTCTTATTATTTTCAACGTGATAGTTCTTCTTATTGATGTTTTAATGTTTTTAATCCTTTTTGTTTTAGTGATACACTTTTTCCTTCATGTTTTTATGTTTCAAAGAACCCTTTTTGTTTTAAATATTATTTTCCTTTTAAATTCTATTTTAGCTTGTCTTTTTTTAATTTTAGGGGTTTGACTTCTTGTAATTCTTATAAGTCTTCTTTTCATTCTAGAAGTGTGTTCTTTTTAAAAGATCTTAATTCTTGTTTTCCAAAATTATATCTTTCTAAAGGTTGTTCTTCTTATTTTAATGTTTATAAACCATTGTTTGATTCTTCTTTATATTTTAGGTGTTGGTTAGGAAGAAAGTTTTCTTTTAATTTCAAATATTCTTATGTTTCATGTACTTATTTGATTTCAAAATATTATTTTGATAAACTTAAATCTTTTAGTGTTTTCATTTTAAAGAAAATTGATGTTTTAGTATTTCTCCATACTAGATGAAAAATGTGTAATAGGGTTTCCTTTAGATATTTGGTTTTGATTCAAAGTCTTTTTGCTAGATTTTGCATATACTAACCCAATTATAAGTGGTTCCATGCATGTTGTATTCAATCCAAGTGGAAAGACTTATAATTTATGTGGTAAGTTTAATTAGGATTAATTTTGTTAGTTCTTATACTTTATTTTTACTTTATTATAGGTATAGATTCGATGACAAATCCTCTTGAGGAATGAAGGAATGATACAAACAACCAAGGCAAGTTAACAAAGGATCCATTTCAACTTTAAGGCCCAATCATAAGAGGAAGGCTAAACAAGTTTAAGGAGACAATTAAAGCATTCATGTAATAAGGAGTTACGCTTGGATTATCCCTAGAAGAATAAAGGATGCGTGAACCCCAATTAAAAGATGATGGGAGCTTAAACTCTTCAAATAGAGCACTTAACTTAATACAATGGATCCCAAGTTTTGGAGAGCACCAAATCTCAATCTTATTTTCCAAGGCATGTAAAAAAAAGCCCAAGGCGTGTAACAAGAGGCCTAAGTTGTGTAAGCATGGAAATAAGGCCCAAAGTCAAAGATTTTTGCAAGATATCCTTAGTTGGCAATGTTTCCTAATACCATTAAGATTCCCTTTTTAGGCTGAATCTTTTCCTTTTCCTTTTCCATTTAGGATTAGTTGTTCTTTAATTAGGAAAGTATCTTAGTCCAGTCTTGCTGACCAATCATAATGTTTCTTTAGATTTCATGTTTAGTTCAAGATTTTTTTTTCCTTATTACATTAGGAAATATTGAATTCTATAAGGGAATGTAAACTAAATCCTAATAGATTTTGGATTAAGCATGGCAAAGCTATAAATAGCCTATCATATTTAGCCAAGATTTCTTTTAGCAATTTCGCTTATGAGATGAAATTCTCTTATTGAGTTCTTGAGTACACTTGGTGAGTTTGTTAATTAACACAACTTTGAATCTTTATAACTTAGGTTGCTAGAAACAAGTTCTCTAGAGGTCTAGTTGGGATTTGAAGACCAAAACTCTAATACTTGGTTTGATAGATCTAGGAAACTATTTTTAGCATACGGATAAGGATCGATCCAACCTTGTTCTATCAGATAAAGAAACAAAAAAGAGCTAAACCTAGTAATGAAAGAAGAAAAGATGAAGAAAAGAATTCTAAAGAGATTAGAACTTTGAAGGTTATTTGTTATGGAGATGTGTGGGAAATATGGAGGAATAATTGGTTTATATAAAGTGGGAAGGGTGAAAATCGACTAGGGATATTTAAATTTTGAATTCATCTCACTTCCTTCCAAGTTTTCCCCCTTTTCCTCTTGAGAATCACAATTATTGCAGCCTATAATATATGTCGTTAGTGTGATAACTATTATAGCCCATTCCTTACACACGTATTGTAGTAATAATAGAACATGCAACTTAGTTGTGTCGACTTTGTCACAACTTGTGACTTTTTATCACAGGTGTTATGGAGTATGATCACTTTTTCAGCATCCATATGCAATTTGCTTTCTCCTATAATTTTCATATAAAAAGTGAAATAACATCAAGATAAACACAATGAAACTTGTAATTAACACATTAATCATAAGAAATAAAGAACAATTCCTACATCTAAAAGTTTGAATCTAATTCCATAACATTAAATCCAAACCTAATAATAAATTCCTATAATTTCATACTCCTACTCCTATTTTTGGCCTGCCCCTTTTCTTTTCTGGTTTTTAGGGTCTACTCTTCCCTCTCTTACATGGCAATTTTTTGTTTTACTTCCTTTTTTTTTTCTTCCTCAGTCTCTTCCATAATTGATGTTTCTTCAATCTCTACTCCCCTTCCAACTGTTATGTTTTTTTTCCCTCCATTGCCATAATCTCCTCAAGAGAAAATATGTATTCATTATTCCTTAGAAAGGCTATATGGTAAGCATAAAATGTTATACCTTATTCAGGGGTAAGGGTTTTCTTTGGTAGAGGAAGGATTCTAGGATTTGGCATCTTAAGAGGTGGTAGGGGGTTGGATAGGTAAGACTCGTCTTTGATCTTAGGTATCTTCTCTTCTAAAATTGTTATTCAAGATTGTAATTACAGTAAGAGCTATAAATATATTGCAGATGTAAGTAATCATATCCCATCCTAATGGAAATTGGAAAACCAAATCTTAATGGGTTTTGAATTTTTAAAGATTCTAGAACTAATCCTACATGGCAACACTAAAATAAAAGCTACCTAAACTTCATCTATACTATTTTAACTTAAAAATCATTTGAAGACAATTCCAATAATTATTAGTGGTATTTTAGATGAAAAATATGGGCAAGTAATAACCAATCATCAAATATGCAAATAATTACCAAATGAAATAGTTACACCCTATTGGAAAATTTATCAAACGAAATTGCTTTAGTCATCTCCATTTTCTTCCCATCTTCCCCATAGCAAACCTAATCAAAGATGCAAGACTTTATTAAAGAATTAAATGAAAAACTTAATAAAATAAATAAAAATAAATGAACTTGCAAAGAAAATATAAAACTTGGGTTGGCTCCCTAAGATTGCTATTATGAAGTTTTATAACTTATCTCTTTTCATCCTCATTTGAATGTAATGGGGAAGTGAAAGACCTCTTTATTGTTCTTTGGATTCACCCCATAATAAGCTTGAGATGTTGCTCATTCACGTTGAAAATTTCTCCTTTTTTATTTTTGATATCAACAGCTTTATGGAAATAAACTTTTACCACCATAAATGGTCCTAACCATTTGGACTTTAACTTTCTTGGCAATAATTTCAAATGAAAGTTAATAAGCAACACATGCTAGCCTTTTTGAAAATTATAATGAAGGATATGCTTGTCATGTCATATCTTTGTCTTCTTTTTTTAAATCATAGCATTCTCATATGACTTAAATCTTAGCTCTTCTAACTTATTAAGTTGAAGCAATCTCTTTTCTCTAACTTCTTTCAAATAAAATTTAAGCTTGAGCTTTTCTTTACTATCTTTTCCTAAAACTCTAGTTACCTTGGCATTGATCTTTTAAATGGTCACTAATAACTATTGGTTGCCATCTCTTCCCATAATTTACAGGTTGTATATTCCATCTTTTCCATAAGTGTTTCACCTACAATAGTATCTACAGTACTCCTTAATGATGGCCTCAATCCATTATAGAATGTTTACAATATAAGCCAATTTTATAATCCATGATAAGGATATGAATTTATCCCATGTCTCATAAAGAAACTCTTCTTCTAATTGAGTAAAAGAAAATATGTCATTCCTCAATTTTGTTGTATTTGTTGGTGGATCAAACTTGTTTAAGAAAGCTTGTGATAATTAATTCTATGTAGTAATCAAGCCTGAAGTTAAGAATGGTACCAAGGCTTAGCCTTGTCTCTTAATGAAAAAGAAAACAAATTCAACTTGATAGCATTATCAAAGTCTCCATTTTGCATTAATGTATCATAAATCTCCAAGAATGTGATTCCACAAACAGGTAGATCTTCATGCGGTAAACCACCAAACTGATTATTTTGAACCATCTAAATAATGGCTTGCTTAATCTCAAAATTGTTGGCCTTCTAATACGAAGTTGAGGTTCATCTAGCATTAGCACCATAGTCCCTAATAATATGCTCATTCTCATTATTGTTGTCCATTGGTGATTACCTTCTTTTAGGTTGTTCCAATCTTTGTCTTTTTCTGCCTGCTCTAAATGTTGTTTCAAGCTTAAGATCAAAAGTTCAAGTTCTTGCTATACTCAGTCTGGACTCCTAATCCTTCACATATAAGATGAAGAAATGAACTTGAGATCAAACAAAAATGAAAGAAAAAATTCCATATTAAGAATTAAATCCAAGATTTCAATATTAATGCATCATCTATCCCTAAAATGATGT
This sequence comes from Omphalea diandra, assembly GCA_949677035.1. Taxonomy (NCBI): domain Eukaryota; kingdom Viridiplantae; phylum Streptophyta; class Magnoliopsida; order Malpighiales; family Euphorbiaceae; genus Omphalea; species Omphalea diandra. The sequence goes on along the minus strand of CATIWR010013795.1, from coordinate 7,197 downwards.
CAATTTACTATTCCCAAAGTCTGCCCTTGACAAGTATTTATTTTGTCAATGGTTAGTAGTATATAAATAATATAAGTAATAATAGTACATAGTGAGTACAAATATCATTCCATAAAGACAAGCATGAATAAATACTGAAATATGATGATTATATTTTATCTAAAAGTAATCAAATTTTGGATGAACAACTATAAATAAAATGAAATAAACAAACTTAAATAAACTATAACAAAAGGGCAAAACCGATGAGAAAGAAACCTTATATTAATCAACCTAAGACACTTGATCTCACAAATAAAATTCATGAAGCCTTATTCTTCTAAAGACAAGTTGGGTTATGCATCACAACTATTGATTATCTCTACAGTGTTTAAGTCCTCTCTTTTAGGTAGTCTCTCAAATTTGTAATTATACTTCATAAAATCATTTCTCAATGTGGACTATAAACAAAATCATTCATTTAGATTTAATAGTCCTTTAATAATGGTAATAGGTTAATAGGGTATATCTCTACTCATTAATTAACCTAAGAGAATTGATTTTATGTCTATTCCAATTCATAATCTCTTGATCTATAAATAAAACATAAATCAAGCAAATGAAGGCCAGTCAATTACAAGCATTATATTCAAAAATCATTTACATGTAAAAGAAATAAAATCATATAAGCCTTAGGCACCAAGAAGGGAGGTTGAATTGGTGGCTTGTTTTGAAATTAACAAGAAGATTTATGTGCTTAGGAAGTGACGAAAGAGATGAAAAGAATCAGCACAAAGGTTTATAGTGGTTCGGGTGTTAACAAACCCTACATCTACTCCTCAATTCTACACAATTGGGTATTTCACTTAACTAACTTGGTGTTTCCAAGCTCACACCAAACTTATGCAACTTATGTTTTATGGCTCACACAAAACCCTTACAATTTGTGTTTTCTAGGCTCACATAAAAACCTCTAATAAATGTTTTGTATATGCTTACACTTTAACCTCTTACAAGAGTCTTAGAATCTAGGCTAACTCTCAACCAACTTATAATGGTGTTTATTGCTCATGCCAAATAATCAACAACAGTTAAAAAAGAGCAAAAGAATGAGTAGCAAATTGGCAAGAATTTGGTTACAATTAATTCAATTCTCTTGCATTTACATATGTTTATAGGCGTATTTATAGCCCACATCCACCAATGAGATGTTACTTTAAAACTATTCCAAAATCTCTAAGTTATGTTAGGTAAATTTTACATTAAATGCTTGTTAGGAGAAAGTTGCGATCTCTACTATCATTTCATGATTGCGAATTTATAATTTGCACTAAAGAGCTAAAAATCATGACAAAGTACTATGTTTTGTGTCTAACGGCTAGTCCACATGTCCTTCATCTATTGGTTGTCTAAGAAAAATAATCATTATGTTTTACTTGCTACTTAAAAGTCACAGTCACTAGTTGTCTTTGCCTTGGGCGCGATTGAGACCATAAATTCCTCTGTTTGGAAAAGAAACTGCAACTTCTTAAGTCGCGGTCATAATTAAATATTTTTCCCCGCGATATATGATTTCCAATGCTTCCCTTAGACACTAGGCGTGTTGTGGTTATGGCTTTGGTTCCCTCATTTGTCACTATGAAATTGGCGATCACGACCTCAGACACAAATGCCACTACGAATTCCTATGTGGATCAACCTTATTTCCTTTAGCTAAGTCACAACAATGAATTTGCCCTCGAATTCCTTTGGCCTAGCTCCATCCGTCCTTATAGCTGATTCGCGGTCACGATTTACAAAATATAAACTGCGAATTTGGATGACCTTTTCAAGGTTGGAGATTTTGATTTCCATCCAACTTCTAATGAAAAATCTATCTTATAAACTACAAAACAACACTTAATGAAAACATTAACACTGATTAATCTCTATTGTCAATATCAAAAGAGTTTCATGACTTAGGTTTAACCAACCTAGTCCAATAATCTCCCGCTTTTTGATTTTGACAACTTAGATTGATCTTAAGGAAAATCAAATGCATGAGTTGTGAAGTTGTGATGGTCAATAGTGAAATGATCACTCAATACTTATAGAACGATCAAAGAAAAATTCTAAGTATTCTAAGTTTGAGAAAAAAAATTGCTTCCCTTTAACTTATACTTTTCTTAAGTAAAATTGCTTATATTCTCTTCATACTTCTCTCTACCCTTTTGGCAAGATTAAAAAGAGGTGCTAATATAAAAGAGGAAGTGAAATCCATAAAGGTGAGGTAAACAGATCATAAGGAGCAAATAAAAACTCACATAATTATAAGAGTTGCAGTCACACAATATAACACAAAAGATTGCAGTCACATGGCATATGAGACAAAAAATTACAAATAAACACTTTTATTTATTTATAAACTGTTGGATCAATAGTGTTTACATCAATAAATCAAAAACAAAATAGAAAAATAGAAATCCTAACGACAATCTAAAAGATAGGAGAATTGTCATCATCTATAGAATTGTCTTATTCTTCATTATCTCCTCCTTCTTCAGCTTCATCACCCACCTCAACTTCTTAATTGACCACCTTTTCCAGTGTGTCCTCCCAATCCTTAAAATCTAGAAGATGGTAGGGAAAAGCACTGACTTTCTCTTGTAAATCCATTAAGTCACTGTGTAGGTAGGAAAAGAGAATAAATTTTCTCTTGAGCATCCTCATCACCTTGCCCAATTTTCGATTGATGGTGTCAAGAAAGAATTAGGACTTAGGCTTTGGTTGAGGAGTTGAAACTGGTTGTTCACCTACTTTAATGATAAGCCTTTTTTTCTTTTGAAGGCTTGGGTTGATTCTAACCTTTTTGCTCTAAAAACACCCAGAGTATAAGCATAAGAATCAAGGTGAATAACTTTTGCATTGATGAGGTAAGTGACATCTAGAAAGTTTTGAGAGGGAAGAAGCTATTTAGTGAGGAATTTTTCATTTTCCTCATTAAGAGCATCAACATATCAGTGGATGGCAGTTATATGAGAAGGGAGAAGAAACTGACTATTTGGTTTGGTGCTCATGTGAATCAGTTGATCCATAAGATAACAGTTAGCTTGTATCGGCTTGTTTTTGACAAGGTAGAAAAGGAAAACAAAATCCTTTTAGGACACTTTTTGTTGCCATCCCTTTTTACATTAACAGAGAAGGTGATGATATGTTGAAATAGCCAAAAAGGTAAGGCTTATATGTATTTGGCTAAGAAGGTTTTGGGGTCATGTTTGGTCTCGATGGAAATCTCAAACCAAAACTTATAATATATAACATCAAAAGTAGAAATGATGAATGAAATGTCATCTCTGACTTAAAGGTTGGAAAGATTGGATAATTATCCAAAGGTGATGAAAAAAGGGTCTCTAAAAGCACAAAATACTAACACATTGGTCGGCATGAGATTATGCTCTCCGATTTAGAGTCACATTACACATAAACTCTCGCACAATTTCTTCATATTAGGGTTCGTCATGAAATATGAATTCATTCCACCCTAGGTTAGAAAGAAATGTGTGATTTCATCTTTGATTCGCAATGACCCAATAAGAAAAGTAGAAAGGATTTTGTTTGGTAGTATGATATCAAAGGCATTCACCCTGTAATGATCCTTCTTTTCTTTTGTAATCCCTTTCATCTGGTATAGAGCCAGGGGTCTAAAAGGTTGTGCTACTACCTTTCCCTTCTCTGCTATTGAATCTTTATTAGGGGTCATTGAGAATTGAAAGAAGATTTGAAGATTTAAGAGTAAGGAAAAAAGATGGATTGAGATAACTTAGGAAGTGTGATGAAAAAATTGTTTGAGGGGGTTAATATAGGCTAAAAAAGGGTATGAAAACGGTTAAAATGGGTCGGAAATGAATTAAATGAAGGGGTGCAATGATTGGGAATTAAATCACTTAAATGTGTGGCAGTTACCTAATTTTGCGACCATGATTAGAAAGTCGTGACCACTAATTTTGAAAAATATGAGTAATGGACAAAAAATCCTCGAGAAACAGCACGTTCAACATCAAAAGTTTTGAAATTTGAAACAAATTTGCAATGGGGATTGAAAGTTGCGACCATAAATTGATGGTTGTAAGCCAAAAAGATGAGTACTTGTAATTTGCGGCCGTGAACCACAAAATAGTGACCATGAATTACAAGGCAAAAAGATAACTATGAAATTTTAAGAGTTGACATCTAACACTATGATCCACTTTGATATTTTTATAGTTAATTCATGCAAGTTGGCATTGAAAAGCATAATTGCACATGAAATTATGACATCTAAAAGAATAAACATCATACACATCATAAGGCAATCATTCAATCATGGAATAATGCAACAAGTAAAATGATCTAATTTTTTACTTTAGGGAACTTCCATCAAGCATTCCCAACACTTTCTTAATGAAGTTTAACCTTCCTTCATTGAGATGATTAGTGAAAATGTCAGCAAGTTAATGATTTATGTCTATAAATTCTAACACAACATCACCATTTTGGACATGATTTCTAAGAAAGTGATGTCTAATGTCTATATGTCTTCTCCTATAATGTTGGATGGGATTTTTAGAAAGATTTATCATACTAGTGTCGTCACATTTGATGGGAATGTGATAAACTACTTTGCCATAATCCTTTAATGGTTGTTTCATCTGAAAGACTAGGCGTGCAACAATAACCCGCAGCTACATATTTAGCTTTGGTGATGGATAAGGCAACCAAAACTTGATTATTGCTACACTAAAAAACTAAACACTCTTATATGAATTGGTAAGTTCTAGAAGTGCTTTTTTATCTAAAAAACTACTGGCACAATTACATCCAAGTAACCTATGAGACTGAATGAAGAATCTCTAGGATACCACAATCTTAAATGCAATGTGCCATGTAAATACTTGAAAATTATTTTGACAACATTCAAATGAGATTCTTTAGGACAAGATTGAAATCTAGCTCACATGCATACACTAAAGATTATATCAGGTCTAGAGGTAGTAAGATAAAATAGAGAACTAATAATACCTCTATATCTCTTCTCATCAACCGTCTTACCTGATTCATCCTTATTGAATTTGATGGTAGCACTTATGGGTGTTTTTGTTACTTTAAATCCATCCATGCCAAATTTCTTGAGAATGTCATTTGTGTATTTGGCTTGGTTGATGAAGATCCCTTCTTTGGTTTACTTGATTTGTAGACCAAGGAAAAACTTAAGCTCTCCCATCATCTCAAATTCCCTAATCATGCACTTAGCAAAATCCTCACTTCAAGATTCATTATTAGCACTAAAAATCATATCATCAACATAAATTTGTACTATTAATGTATCATGATTATGCCTTTTTACAAACAAAGTTGTGTCAACCTTTCCCTTTTCAAAATCATTTTTCAAAAAAAAAAAAGAACTTAGTCTTTCATACCAAGCTATTGGAGCTTATTTCAAACCATATAAGGCTCTATTCAATTTAAAAACATAATTTGGAAAACTATAAGATTCAAAACCAGGAGTTTGTTTAACATAAACTTTGTCCTCATTAACACCATTTAGAAAAGCACTTTTGACATCCATTTAAAAAAGTTTAACGTTCATACGACATGCATATGCCAGAAGAATCTTAATGGCCTTTAACCTTACTACTAGGTTTCATCATAGTCTATGCCTTCTTCTTGGTTGTAACCTTTTGTAATCAATCTAGCCTTATTCCTAGCAATGAATCCTTGCTTATCTAACTTATTTCTAAACACCCATTTTCACCCTACAAATATGTGTTCCTTAGGCCTAAGAACAAGTTCCCACACAATATTTCTCTTAAATTAGTTGAGTTTCTCTTAAAAAGTAATCACCCAACTCTCATCATCAAGAGCCTCATCAATTGTGCTCAAATTGAGAAATAAAGGCAAGATTGTTATCTAAGGTATTGAGTTGAGATCTAGTACTTACACCATTTGAAGTATCACCAATAATTAAGTTTTTAAGGTGATGTTTGGAGAATCTCCAATCCTTAGGTAGATCTTGACTTGGCAATTCTTCTTGTTGATGTTGTTATTCCTTATCTACTCTTGATGATTTGTCCTCATCATTATCCTTGTCTTTCTTTCATATAGTGTGCTCTAATTCCAATTTATCAAAGTCACCTATAAATAAAAGAACCTTTCACAAGATCAAGCTTACTAAATTCATCAAATATAACATTCATAAACTCTTCAACAACCATTAAACTCTTATTAAAGACCCTATAGGCCTAGCTAGCGGTGGAATGACCTAAGAATATACCCGCATTAGGTTTTGAGTCAAAATTCCCAAGATTATCTTTGTTATTCAATATATAACACTTGCATCCAAATACTCTTAGGTATGATAAATTAAGGTTTCTACCATTCCATAACTCATAATAAGTTTTATTAAGAATGGATCTTTTGAAAACTCGATTTGCAATATAACACGAAGTATTGATAGCTTCAGCCCACAAGTAATTTGGTAATGAATACTCATTGAGCATAGTTCTAACGATCTCAACTAGTGTTCTATTTTCCTTATCTATAACACCATTTTCTTGTGGTGTTCTAGGAGTTGGAAAATTATGGAAAATCTCATTCTCTAAGCAATAAGATTCAAAAAATTTTATTTTAAAATTCTTTTTCATGGTCACTTCTTATGGAAGAAATGAAGTAACCCTTTTCATTTTGAATTCTTTTTGTAAAACTTTTAAAAGCATCAAAAGTATCATGCATGACCTATAAAGGAAACCTAAGTAAACCTAGAGTAATCATCAACTAGGACTAATGGATAATGTTTCCCACCTAAACTAACAATCCTAGTAGGTCCTATCAAGTCCATACGAATTAATTGAAGAGGTCTAGGTGCACTTATAATATTCCTTACTTTAAAGGAAGATTGATGTTGCTTCCCCATTTAACAAGGACCACATGTCTTGCCTTTAGAAAACTTTAGCTTTGGAAGACCTTCCACTTGCTTTCATTTTGATAATCTTTGCAAGAGCTCCATGGTAGCATGTCTAAGTCTTCTATGCCATAACTAAGCTTTATTACTAAGAGACATAATACACTTAAAAGATTGGTTAGCCAAATTTTCTAAGTTAATTAGATAGGTATTGCCTTTTGTTTCACCCTTGAAACCTACCTTTTTATCCAATAAAGTGGTAACTCGGCATTCCCTAGGGTCAAAGTTAACTTTACTACCTT
>CATIWR010013787.1:0-14659 GCA_949677035.1 Omphalea diandra | reverse complement strand
AGTAAATACCACAGGTTTAAGCAGTTCCTCTATAATTTCCTGTGCCTGTCTCAGCCTCATATCAACAATATTAGCAGGTAAATCAGCTTCAATTAAGATGTGAAGTGGATCATTCAGGTGTTCATAACCTGGTCTTCCCCTTAACTTCTCTTCCTGCAGGATGAAATTGAATAAAAATATGAGGAAAAAATCAAAGGCAACCTTAAAGTGTTAATTGTTGAAGAGGGAAAAAGGAGAGAGGACTTCATTCATTCGTTGCATGCAATTTATAAATCAATTCCAGCCAAATCATCACGGAAAATAGCAAAATTTAACATAAAAAACAGTGTGCAGGGACATCCAAATCCCATACCCTGTCTGGGTCCTTTATTGATCCCTTCCCTCTAATGTATACACGGCAGCCTGTGGTAACTTCCACCCGTTTCAGCGAGTTGCCTCTAGGACCCAAAAGTCGCCCAACAAAATTAAACTACCAGAGCCATCAACAAGCAGCAAACCAAAATATTAGTGCTTGTTAGAAGATACTATTTTAGTAAACTGAAAAGTGGGGGGAAATTTAGCATCATGACACCAGACCATAAACATAGAATAAAGCTTATACATTTGGATAAGTATCTACTGGAATTTCCAAACGCAAAATTCTCTTCACTGTGTATGAACTAGGGCTTGCTGGTGCACCTTGCCAGTCCATTGTCATTCCAGGAAGCCCACTTAATCTCTGCATGAAGGATTTAATTTATTAGAATATATAGAAATGGAAGCATAAAGGATCAACTACCAACATTGTTTATGGATCAAAAGGCACAGAACTAAAGACAAACAGATAGAACTACAGTCATCATATTACTAGTAGACTTATACCACTATTTAAGATATGTCCAATAAATCGAGACACAAAATATGGGAAGAAAAAGAAAATAGCAGATTATTAACATAGTAATACTGGCGCTTATTTGCAGAAACTATTAGAGTTCATAAAGTTGTTCCATTTCATTGTAGAGTAAATTCTCACCACACATGACAGAAAATGAGGAAACTTCAATTAGCTCACAAGGGGGAACAAAAACAAGGCAATAATTAGGAATAATCATATAAAAGCATATTTTGAATACAGATGAGCAAACAAAGCAAGTGTGAAGTTAAAACATTTCCAAATTCCTGGCATGTTAACACATAGAGGCCAAAAAATAAGGACAAATAGAATTCAACCCCAACATAAGTTAGTAATAATGCAGCAGAACTCTTCCGATAACATAAGCAAGCAAACATCTAACAAGTTTTCACATATCAAGCCCAACGAACTTTCCATTCTGAAATCACCACAATATCTTAGCAAATATACTCTTTTAATTTCAATTTATTGCAGCAAGAATCAGACACCATTTAAAGGCACAAATATAATCATATCCATGAAACCAATTTCATTAAGCAAAGAAAATGTTAATGTGAATATGAACTGCGGCAAACCGCTTTCGTAATGAATATCATAAGTCATAACCAAATAGACTTCTTATGTCGTGGGATGCGATATAGTTAGGGATACAAGATAAAAATTGGCTTCTAATTAGATCAACCCGTATGTCCCTTTAATAGATCCAACAATGTGGAAATAAGACCATCCCCACTGGGTTAAGCTCATTAGGGCAAACCAGCTACATTGGAGAGACACTAGCCTGTCTAAACAGAAAGACTTAGATAGATCAATCCAGAGGAGTTGGTCTACAATGTCAGTCACTTCTACATTTAATTAATCACATGCCTTCTAATGCAAGAAACGACTGAATGATGTACACTTCAAACACGCATGGATCTCTGCAAATAAAGGGCTCCATTTTGCCACATTTGACCCAAACCTAGAGAAAATGTGCTACAAGTTATACCAGAATCATTCTCTGGCCAGTCTCTTATGTCTTTTCCATGAACTACCTCCACTTACTTTAGAAAAAAAAAAGAATAACTGGTCTTCTATAGAAATCTTGAGATTACTTGACCATTGAAGTGCGCTTACCACGAATTCCACTTAGCTCTTCTAACCTGCAGTTGTTATCTTTCTTTTGACCAACTTGCAGGAGAAGCATGCCAGGAAAATATTTCAGCTTCATTATTAGGATCCCACAACTATTGTCTTTGGATCACTATGTTACTCTTGAAAAATTTTGAGATTGATTTGTTACTGCTTCTCAGTTTATCATAAATCCCTCACTATTTTCTTTCCATAAAGAAGTACTAAAGTTCCTCCAAACAACTTAACTTTAATTGTATGCATAAACCTAGAATACATTATGCAAGGAATCTATTGCAGTTGGTTGGTCTCGATGGCTTTAGGCATGAATCACTGCCACAGAAATTATACTATGGTCTGGATCCCCTTCCATTTGTTTTAAGTTCATGTCCAATTTCAAGCACAGAAGAAGGACTTAATGTTTAGAATTAATATTCCCTCAGTTTCAATTATTGCAGGACTATGGCATAATACAAGGAGAAAAGACTTCAAAGTTGAAACCTTGAAAAATAAAATCTATTTTGGGTGAGTAGAACAAAGCACAGACAAGTAATGTAGGTTGTAAACAAGAAAAGAAAAGTTTGCTTCAGGTTCCCCAAAGTGAAGCAAAGATCATTTGCCATAACTTGAAGTGGTTGTTTCTTCAGGTTATAAGTAAAACCAAATAAGATTATTCTAACAACTATTAAGTTACACATCATTCTATGCTTGATGTATGAAGAAAGAAACTCAAGGATGACTACCAGTTGGTGGCATTCTAGCACTTCACAATGCTTTTAAAATGCTAGCAACAATGTTCACAGCAACAAAATGTAGCCAGAAAAATGAATACTGAAGACCTTTGATAGTCAACTACACAAAATGACATACAGACAGCATATTCCAGGTTAAAACAAAACTACAGCAGAAGAGGGCTTCAATGATACAAAACTAAAACTTAATGCTCAACAAAAGTCAAAGTAACAATTACCTCCTGAGGAAGACCATTCCAGCTGCCTAAACCTGATCCAGCAACATTGGACATAAGATTTGACGAAGCCATAGGACTGGGGCTTCTATGCCGCAGTCTGTCAAAATCGCCAAATCCTTGGTTGGACATCATTCCTGAAACCCGAAAAATTTCTATGTACAAAAAAGAAAAAAATATATTTAATTTGAGAAACAGATGTTGGATCATGACTGGGGAAAAAAAAAAACTAGCACTAAAAAGAAGAATTGCAGCCCCGCTACGAGGCTGAATAATAAATGAAACACAAAGAGAAATGGATAGGGGGCAACAAGTAATGAAATTATATAAAATCATTCAAATCTAATCTAGGGTGGAGTTACCAGTCTTTTTCTTTCTATAACATATGACAGCATAACACCTCAAATGCCATACTGCCCCAGAAAATTCAATTCGTGGATTAGTAAAATATTTCAGGCATATGGCTAGCAGAGGGGCCTATTGAAGACAATTGCAAATATGTTTTATGCATGAGCCATCCATTTTCCTTTGAAACTAACCATAGACTTGTCCAAATTACAACTGTTTTCTAGTTGAATCTAGCAACACTTAAGTCACCAACAAAGATTCACCTACATAATTGAAAACCTAATCATGAAGCTACTTCAAATCTACCATAGCTCTCGTGTCACCAACTTTTCTGCCATTGAAGTTAATCCAAAATGGTATGCTATGTCAAAATTTAGTATCTTAATTTATTAATTTCTTTATATTTATCACAATAGTATTGCATTAGTAATGCAAAGCAATCAACTAAAATTAGTTTAAACCAAGCATTGTATATGATTGTTGACTGAGCTCTTTTCCACACTCTGCAACAATCCTTAAAAATACCAATATTACATAGCCAAGCACCTAGAAATTTTGCAGCTCTACTAAGCCATTGACAGGCATCCAATAGTTAACAAATTTGCACCACAATGCAATTTGAACAGGACGCACTGGAGTGTCCAGCTACTATCTTAACACAATGTTAAGATCTAATTATCCTGTTAGCAAACGAACCAACTGCAGATGTTAATATCCAATGAGCTCTAAGAAAGCAATTCAAGTGAATTAACAGTAACAAGTTAATACCGCTTACACCACTAAAAAACAAACAAACCATCTACCTAACCACAGACACAAAATCACATTCAAAAACCCAAAAACAAGAGGCACAAAGAGCAAATGAATCCAAGAAAACCCAGAAAAACCTAGATCCAAAAAAATCAAAGACTAAGACGCGAACCTTGATTTAATAGTCGGCTACATATCGGGAGAACCTGCATGAAAGGTCCAAGCTTTTGATGCTCAGCTAACAACTCTGACAAGTACTGACTAGAAACAATAAAAACAGATCAACACAACACAATTCAGTACAAAAGAATCAAAATTTTCAATACCATCACAATAAAGATACAATCTTTATCCGTTCCCTGTCTAAGTTGAAAAGGGTTTAGGGGTTAGAGCGGAGCATACCTGTCGACATCTGGAGTGCTTCTAATCTGAGGAGAAGCAGCTCTTGCAGGTGAGAAGTTGGGATTATACAAACCTGACATGCTATCTTTTGTCCCAGATTGTTTTTTTAAAATTTTTTTAATTTTTCTTGAACAAACAAAAGAATCAAAGAAAAGAAAATAGAAGGGTTTTAGTTGTTGTTGTTGTTGTTGCAGAATTAAAAAGAGAAACACAGCACCATCAATAAAGGAGGGTTTGTAATAAGAGGGGGAAAGAAGAAAAAAAAAAAAAAAAGTCTAAAGGGTCTACTCTTCTCGACATACTGTCTGTGAATTTTGCAGAAAGTAAGCCAAAATCGTTAATTATTTTTTATTTTTTCTCCTTTTTTCCTTTTTAATTTTTAATTTAACTCAAATACCATGTTTTAAAAATAGGATAAACAATTTAATTTTTTTACTCTTTTTTAGCAAAAATTTTTTATTTTTAAATTAATAATGGAAATGGAATACGTGTTTTATAGTGTTAAGAAATTATATATTTAGAAGGGTATGGTATCATTAGTTTTTTATTACTTATTATTAATTTTAAATTTAAAAAACATTATTATAAATATTTTTTAAAAGATATTGTAATAATAAAAATATTTTGATTTCTTCTTAATGTATTGAAATAAATCAAGAGGAATGGTTCTTTTCAGGAATCTAAAATTAAGGTACTAAAAATATGTCAGCCATTTTTGCAGAGTAAATCAGTTGATTTTTTTTTTTTTTTTTACAGTGTGTACTATAATGCATGCGGGGTTCATGATGCAGAGGAAGACACGTGTTGGCCATGTAGGAAATCAGTGGCTGTATACGCGGGTCGGAGGGTGGGGGCGGCCCCACATAACCACAACAGGCCAATGGTGAATAAATAAAAAAATGAGAATGATGTCGCCAACGCAGGCTTAGCTGGACTCTGTGTATAAGTGAGGGGCTGGGCTTTGCATTAAACTACGTCGTTTCAGATTCTCCCTGTTTTTTTGGCCTTTTTACTTTTGACCTTTTTGTCTCTCTATTTCTAGCGTGTTCCCTGTTGCGTGTTGACTCTGGACCAATTGGTGACTTCTGCCAGCCTTTTGAATGTATTATTGCAATAAAAAAAAATAAAAATGGATATAGTTTCAGTAAAATATAAAATTTAATTTAATAGATATAAAAAATATATATAAATTAAACTAATAAAATATAAAAAATAAGCATCGAATAAATAAAATTATATTATTCTTAAAAAAAAGCTAAAAATTACACGCTATGACACCATTAAAGTGCAATGAAGCTATACATATCTACTCTTATAAATAAATTATTTAAAATCACTTTTCAATAGATAAATAAATATCATAAATTATCACCAAAATGATAATCTTCATTTTAGAATCACCAGAATGATAATCTCATAAGAAGGAACATTAATGATTTGAGTTAGTGATTAGGTCTCATGTTATATAATAAAATGAAATAATTAATTAATTCATAAATCTCATTTAAAATTGAAATAATGAATTTCATATGTACCTTGTGCGCCCTATTGTTTATAGGGACTTTTTTTTTTTTGGTTGTTATATATAAAGTCATATCTCTACTTGAGTGGGTTATAAGGAGCAGCCTCATGTTGGATATGTGTATTTTAATTTTAGAATTTGCAATTTTTTTATTATGGAGTAACATGTTTTTAAATTTAATATAGTACATTAAAATTTATAATTTTGAAGGATGAAAAAAAGAAATTCTCTAATGAAATATGCTAATGCTTTAAAAATTCTACTGAGAATACTTCCTGTATCAACTAATAGTTTCTAAAAAAATGAAATGTAAATGCTTTTTTTAGAGAAAGAGAAAAAAGCATTTACAGCTCTTGTTTTATGAAATATTTTCCTGCCACAAATATTTTATGAAAATATATTTAAAAAATAATTTATTTTTTATTGTTTGATTATTTAAAATAGATTTAAAACATATAAATTTTCATTTGATTTATAAAATTATGATCAATTTCAGCTATAAAAATTTTATTGTTATATTATTTATTATAAAATATAGAAATACATACAAATAAAATTTTTGTGGGACAATATCTTTAGTGTTCGTGGGCAACTAATGACTAACCAATGATGGTTGCTGCTGGTAATTATTAATTAATAATAATAATAATAATAAATATATATACTATTCATTTTTCATTTTAATAAGTTTATTAAAGTTTGAAAAACATTTTTCTCTTAAAAAGAGAAATTCATTTTTTAAAAAAATTTATTTACCTTTTCTTATGATGCGAAAATTATTTTTCATTATTAGTTTTTTAATATATATTAAATACAGAAAAAAAATAAAAAATTATTTATTAAAATCTAAATATTTGAAAACTCTGAAATATATAATAAAAAACATAAACGACATTAGGGCTTCACTGTCTTGTTAATTTATGGAAGATATCCAAATCCTAACCTACATTGAACTGAGTTGCAATCCTATCATGATATGTATATGAAACAAAAGAAATAAGCCTAATGAAAAATTGAACAGAAAATGGATCGTCATTATCACTAAATTCAACTACTTTCCAATCGCAGCTGATCTTAAACTCTAGCAACATCAATTGTTCGTCCCCCCATCAATATCAAATTATCAATGCCATGGCTGCGCCTCTCTATATTAAGATAAAGTTCATTATATAGATGATGATTCATATTATCGGAAGTAATTTATATAATATATTTGAGTATAAAATTATGAAACATTACGAATTGCAACCAATGAAATATTTTCTTAAAAAAAATTATATAAATGACTTTTTTTGATTGAATGATTTATCATTAACATATCTACGCGAAGATTTTAAGGGCTTAATTTCGCTCTAATCCTTGAATTCTAATGATATCATGTCACTCTCTCGTTCTTAAATCCAATACTTACCATTACCAATCAAGTTGCCCCTTACAGAACGATTGATAAGAGTCTACTTGCCTCATGTTCTTTTCTTGATAGGACCATCCATGGAGATAAACGCAGGGAACAAAAAATAAAATAAAATAAAATAAAGCTCACAGCTAGCCAATAAGATAAGGTTAATGTGGCACTCAGCTATCCGTATTTTTAAATGTATTTAAATGAAAGTTAGACCATTAATTCTTTAATTTGATAAACCCAAAAATTCTTTGGTGATTTGAAATTTATTTTCCTAAAAATTTTTATATGTGCACTGGTGATCTTAATGTAAATTATTAAATTTATTAAACTAAACAAACATTTATATTATTCTATTATGAACTCTCAATGTCAAATATTTCCATCCCAAAATGAAAAATAAAAAATCAATTAACAGATTATGTTATCAATTGCTTATATTCAGAAATAAAATACTAATTAAAACAAGACACTAACATTGTTATGCATATCTAAAGTATTTATAAATAATATATCTAGACTCTAATTTATTTTATGAAAAATAATTTATTTATAAAAAATAAATTTTTAAGAAAAATATTTTTCAAAGAAAATATTTTCTAATAAAATAGTTTTTTGATATTTAAAATAAGTCAAAATATTAATTTTTTATTTATAATATTATAATAAAATTTAAATCATAAAATTTTATATTACTTATTTTTAATATGAGAGCAAATATAATAAAAATAAAAAATTAAGTGAATACCCTCAATTGCAGACAACTACCAATGACTAATAATATGTGTCTATGGTAAAAAAAAAATTAATACTAATAATTACATTAATAAATATATATTTTCAGATACTTTTTTCTGTAAATAAATTTATTAAAATCTAAAATATGTATTTTTCTCTTGAAAAAATTAAATTATCTTTTAAAAATAATTTTTTAAAAAAATATTTTTTATTAATTAATTTTTACGCAAAAATATATTTCCCTGAAATAGATAAGCCTGCTATGGTTTTCTTTTCTATCAATTTTTTAAGAGAATTAATTTCTGTGATGACTAGAAAAGTCAAAGATTAAAGCTAATCCAACCTTTTCGGGATAATGTCGGTTGCAGTTATCATTAGAAATGATATATATATATATATATACACACACACTTGATGCTTTAAATTTAATTATTAATAATAATAAATTAATTTATGTATAAATAAAATAAGAATTAGTATTTAAAATTAAGTTTTTAAACTAATACAATTTCATATATTTGTATTTTGATGGATTATGAGATGCTATATATTATCCTTTTTTATGTGTTTTAAAGTTTAAATCAATTAAAATTTTATGATAAATTAAAATATAGTAAAAATATTGATGATTTATAACATATCCATATACTTGAATAAAATTATCGATTTATATATTATTTCTTAAATTAATGAGACTTTATTATTCTCTTTCCTCAATCTTTGATTCTATTAATAAGATTAAGATGGCTCATGTGTCGCTTTATTATCATTCCTAAATATTAGTGCATAAATCTCTTTGAAAAATTTTTTTACTCTATCTTTTCATTTGGATACTCTACATATATATATATATATATATATATTAAATTTTTATTTTTATTAATTATATACTATTGTACTTTTTTATTAAAAAAATCAATAGCATTAGATGAAAAATGATTATAGAATTTCAACTTCATTAAAGGAATAATTGGAGCAGAAAATAAACATAAATATGATTAGAGCTGCAAATATAAATGTTGTATAATTCATATAGTTTAAAGAAATGAACCTTTAAGTGCAATTTTTTTTTTATTTTTCAAACTCATTAATTTTATCTTTTTCCAATTAAAAAAAACAGTGATGAATATGTTTTTTTTTCCTTAGTGAATTACATATTAACTTTATTATATTATATTTTAATCTCATATGTTTAAGGATCCTGGTACGTTTAGAGATTGTAAAAATATTTAGTTAATGTCATTCATATATTGTTTGTTAAAAATATGAATCTTACATTCGTTTAATGATTTTAGCATAATCGGATACAAATATAAAATTTACCATAATAAAAAATATAAAAAATATTATCCTTATAATTTCTTTTGAAATTATCAATGATATTGATAAAGTTTTATAATTTACAACTCAATAATAAGCATTTGCACTCAGTAATACTATCGATCACGTGTCAACGTTCAAATTTTTTGAACAAATCTAATTAAAATAAAAATAATAATATCCTATCTGACAACTCTTTAAGACTTTCAAACAAAAGAACCAAATGATCCCATAAAGGAATCTATCCTAATTATCATGGAAGAAAATAAAATTCACATGAAAACATAATTATATTACCCGCGGAAATAAAATATTACAATAAACAAATTATTTGTAGATCTTGATTTTATTAGAATAATAAAATAAAAAATCAAACTCACGCAAATAATATAAGGAAAATAAAATAAATTTAATTGAATTTGCAATATATCAAAAACTTAGATATTTTCCTTCAATAATCCCTATAAGTACTAAAAAAAAATTGATTAAAATAAAGATTAAAACTTATACTAAAAAAATAATAGATTTATTGATTCGAAGGCTACAACAGGCAAGACTTTATTAAAGACAGTCTAAAAAATTTAAATTTAAGAGTATGTTGGAAAAAAAAAAAAAAAAGAGAGATGATATATTTTGATTTTGGGTTACTTTTCTCCGACTTGATAAAGTGATTTTTGATATATAGCAATAAGGCAAGGGACTATCCCCTATCCAGCCCTCGCGATGGGGAATTTTTCCATAATCTTCACTTTCCAAGGCAAATTTTTTATTTTTTCTTCTATTTTAAATTATTTTTAAAAAAATAATTATCTTAAATTATAAAATAAAAATATTTTATGCTATAAATTAAGATATATGTTAAATATATAATTACACATAAAATATTTATATACACGTCTAATTAATATAAAAATATACATTTAATAAATATAAAATCTTTTTAAATATATACAAATTTTTTGGGTGCTATAGCGATCCACTATAAAAGTCTCCAGGGAAATCCATTGGGTAAAAAGTATAATCTCCATCTCTTTGTTTTACCCATTACTAATTATTATTGTTGGTTGCTAATTGATAAGTATGAGTTACTAATTGATATTAAGTATTTAATAAAATTATTGTTATTTATGGATATAATTATCACTGTAGATATAAAATGTTAAATGAATATATAAATATTTTACAATTTTAAAATAAATAATGTAGAATTATCTAGTAATTATTTAAAAAAAACTATAAGTTAAACATTTTCATAATATATATAATTAATATTAATCATGAATATAACAGTGATTTTATTAAAAACAGTCAAATAACATATTAGACATAAACAATGAAATAAAATTTAAATAATTATAAATAAACAATTTATTATTATCATCATCATTGTCGTCGTCATCATAAGCAAATAAAAATAATATTCAAGTAAATACTATATTAGAGTCAACATAAAATGTTAAATATATATTTATCTATTTATTTATAAAAGTATAACCTATTGATGAAAAGTAATAAAATAATATATATTTTTTGAATTGAAGTGGCTAGATAATCTATTAATTATCAACTCTTTTTTTGAAATGAAATACTATATTAATCAAACACATGTTACATCTTTTATAATTTGTAAAGAAAAAGGACCTTTCAAAAGGGAGAAACAAACACTGCCTCGTTAATATTACAACTAATTACTTACTTTCCTTAATAATTGATTATTATCCATGCTTCACATGGTGTTATTTTTTTATTATGAAATTCAAATTACAAAAATACAGCTAAAGAATATATTCAAACAATAAGAATCTTATGGATCAAGAAAATTGTATATGATAATTAAAATTAAATCTATTGATAATTTACCCATAATCATCATAAAATATAATGAAATAACTCAAGTAATAAAAACATTATAAATTAAAAAAATCTGTATTGTAATTGAAATTAAACCTATTAATAATTTACCCATCATTACTATAAAAATACAATCGAAAAACATATTCAAATAATAAAAATCTTATGGATTTGAAAAATCGTACATGACTATCAATATTAAACATGTTAATAATTCTATACACAGACACAAACGCATTTTTAATTTGATTATATGAGTGAAGAAATAAACTGAAATGCACTTATATTTAATGAAATTAAATGAATTAAGGTAGATTTTTAGCGACAATGTTATTGTATACGAATCAAAAGAACAATAAAAAAAATGAATATATATATATATATATATATGTGTGTGTGTGTGTGTGTGTGTGTGTGTGAAAGGCATGTGTAATAAAGTCAGTCCACTGATTGTCATTAACCAATTATAGTTAAGGAAGTCTAAGAGATCTGATTTTTAAGGATTCAATTTTTAGTAAAAAAAAAAAGAAGAAAAGAAGCAAAAAGATAGTAAAAACTTTTAATCAAAGAAAATGACATTAAAAATATATTGGAGAAGAATTAAAAATCAGACTAATTTTAAATATCAAACATAAGTTTGCCACCTCAATATTTGAATTTTCTCTCTCAATGACCATGCTGTAGAGAGTTAAAAATAATATTAATAAAAAAATATAAATATAAATATTTTTTTATTAATATTATATTAAATAAAATATTATTAAAATATAATCATAAATTATTATAAATAAAAAAATATAGTACAATATATTTCATTATTATTGACATATTTTTCAATGTTATTACAAAGAAAAATATATATTAAAAATATTTAATTATTACGCAAATCATATCACTAAAGGAATAAATATGCAATTTACATATTAGCCATTATCCAACGTATTTCAAATCTTCTTCAAGGACTAAAACTTCTACTACTAATATCAAAACAATCATATGGTAAAAATTTATTCATGCGAATTAGAAAAAAGTTATCTGAATAATACCACATCCTTTTTCATTGTAACTCACAATAACAAACTATTATATATAGAATATGACATTTCAAGTAATAAATAATATACTAAAATCCACAGTACTAAAGTAGTGTTTGATATGATATAATCAAATGTAATATAATGTAATCAAATACAAACTCAATTGAACTATTAAATTAAATTTTTTTTATTACATTACATTATATTTGATTATATTATACCAAACACTACTTGAATGTATTATTGATATCAAAATTTTTACTTTAATATCATTCAATAAATATAATAAATAATAATACCACTAAAAAATATAAAATTTCACTTCAATATTTCAAACAATTTAACACTAGTTCAAACTATGTCAAGTGTAAAATATCGCCAAAAAAAAAATAGAATGGAAAACAATTAAATATCATACTAATTTTAAATATCAAACAGAAGTTTGCCACCTCAATAAATGACTCTCTCATATATATATATATATATATATATAAGAAAAAAAGAAAGAAAGTCGATAAACAATGTTGAGTTATTCTCTTTAAAAGCATAACAATTTGATTACCTATTTTGATTATAATACAAGAGATGAAAAATAAAATTTCAACAATATAAGAATTTTGAAATATAAGAAAAAAAGGGAAATTTATTAATGATTAAGCATCATTGTATGATGACTTGCAACTTACATGAAAACCTTATTATGTATTGAAAATTCTTTGGGAAAGTGAGTTACATTACAATTCACATGGTGTTATAGAATGTAAAAACCATAAGATGAAATACCTCACAACCTTCGTTTTTCAAATAAATTATGATTTTACATGATGAAATGAAACTTACATGTAAACGTGAAGAAGAATGAACTAGTTGTATATGATGATTTATGGGGGAAAAAAAAAGGACATTCTTTGATTCTTTTTCAGACTTTTTCCTTGCTACACAAATGGGAACAACCTTACATTGAGTCGAAAAAACACACCACTTCAACCAATGTTAGGTGGATAATTTGTTTTTATTCAATTAACTAATCTAAATATTATTATTTTTTTAATTAACATAATTTCAATTAAAATAAAAATCTGATAATTATATAATATTCACAAATAATTAATAAAAATATGACAATTTAATTTCAATTTTATATAATATTAAAATAAATAGATAAATATTAATTATATTATTTAGCAGCTGGATGAGTGATGATCTTTGATTTCATCTAATCATATCAATTGAAATGATTATTATATTTAAACAATTTAATGAATAAAATCAATTTTAATAATTATAATAAAATTTTAATCATACCTCTAGATCTTCTTCTTCGTTTTTTTTTTTTAAAAAAAAATTGAAAACAACCATTAGGTCTTCAATAATTGCGTTAGGTCTGCGGCAAATACGAAAATCTTAACCTAAAGCGTAAAAAGTCAACAAAGGAAAGACTCTCAGCCAAAATAGGCCCTCGAAATCCAATAATTGGGTGATACAGGAGAGATTGAGCAAAAGACTAATAGGGTAGGACCCGTGTGGAAATTGATTCCTTTCTTCTAATTTAGTTCTCTACAATTGTCAATATGTACCACAGAATAAGCACATAAAGAATTAACTGATTACATGATATTAATAAAGCTGGTTCGAAAGCTATATTACCGGCGGAAATTTATACCTTTTTTTTTTTTTTTCTAATTTAGTTGTCTACAACTGTCAATATTTGTATGAATCATAATATTTAATATTTTGAATATTGTGGATAAGGGTGTGTATAAGACATCAAAATATCAAATTAAATTAAAAAATCAATTATAAAAAATACTTAAAAGAATTGAAAATTTCTCATTTTATACTATTACAAAGCGAAAAAGTGAGATAATTTTGAAACAATATCTATATTTAACTGAGAATTATATAGTTTGGTCCTTATTTTTCTTGTACTAAGCACTATTTTGTCATATATATATATATATATATATATTGTTATATTTATACGTCAAAATTGATATAATATATTTATATTTCAAAACTGATATATTATAGAATTGATATATTACAATTTTGCAAACTTAGTTTTTGTATTATTAAGTATTTAATTTTAAATTTTAAATTTTAAATATATATTAGATAAATTATATTTATTTAATATTTTTATTTAAATTTTGAAAATTAATATTTTCAAATCGTCTTGTTTTGTTTTATTTATTTCATTTGTCTTGTATCTCATTTTATTTTATCTAAAAAATTTAATATAATATAAAACGACATCATAAAAATATTTTCTTTTATAAATATTATATAACTGTGAATAAGAGTATCTTTACCATTCTCA
>CATIWR010013763.1:0-48130 GCA_949677035.1 Omphalea diandra | reverse complement strand
TTGCTTTGCTCCTTCACTTCAATTGTTGGAGTCGGTCAGCTTAGGAATTTTCCAGTACCTCCACGTCGGCCCCACTCTGTTCTGAGTCCTTTTCCCCCGTCAGCCCCTCCATTAGCTAGACCCACTTTCCTCGTGATGTGTTTCGTTTTGCAATTTCGTTTGAGGGATACATAAAAAAAAAAAAAAAAAAAAAAAAACTTATGATATCCGTAAGATAAACAGAAAAGTATAATTAACCAATTATGATTGCAAATCATTTGATTAAATCCTGCAATCATGAAATTAAAGACAAATAATTAATTAACTTGTCTAAAAAATTAATGTCAATTGATTTTATCATGATATTTCATACATAAAATTTTATATACTGATATTATATTTCGTGACAACATTATAAAATTCACTCATATATTGATAATTATGTTAATTAATTGCATAAAAATAAAAGTAATTATTCTATGGGTGTTTTTGAAGTTTCAGGGTTGGATATGATTCAGATGAGAATAAGATATAGCAAAGCCATTCCCTTCGAGATAGATGGATTTTGTTCACCTTTTCTAAGAACTTCAGCCAACATTAGAATTTTTTTTTTATTTTTTTTGTGGGTTACAAGTAAACATTAAAAACTTATAAAATGACAAGCATGTCTTGTAGCTACCATACCCAAATACTTTTGTTCATCTACCAACTGAAATTGAATGTATGTTCCACAAAATTATTCATCATGTTCAATTACAGCAAGTAATTGTTTTAGCTAGTACCGTTGCTATTATTTCATGGCCGTAAATAAAGTGAGATTTTTTTATGATTACTTGATATTCCAACTACAATGCTTCTTGAGTATGTATTATCATGTTGGAAAAAATCTTGAAATTTAAACGTGGAATATTTATATAAATACATAAATTAATACATTTTATTAACTTAATTTTTATTAAAATTTAAACCCAAAATCTCATTTAACTTTTATTAACTTAATTTTTATTAAAATTTAAACCCAAACTCTCAGAGCTTTACGCACAATTTGAGCATCTTTCACAGGATACTTAATGATTTTAAGTAAATACTGATACTGAAATTCTGAGCTGTTGAACCACAAAACAAGGAATGATTGGCTGATTCGTGTCCTAAAATAGTAGCACGAGAAAAGATTATCCCATTTGGATATATGAAAAAAAGACTACCATGTAACTTTGAAAACAGGAGGCAAAAGTCAAGAAAAACGAAGTGTAAGTATTTGCTTTGTCTTCAACCTTACTTAGGGGGAGGGAAACCATGTGCCATTCATCAGCTTTGTCTTCAACCTTCCACCACAGGACAACTCTAGATTAATATTTGCTTCATTATTATTTTTTTTTCAATTTTCACCTCCATTAGTGTCAATTTCGTTATTTTGTTGAAATCCAAGGGCTATTCTCTATTGCGGCATGCATATAAGCTTGAGCTCTCCAGTTTCCCCCCACTGCACTGCATATTTCACTCCCTCCTTTCCTTCGTTCTTTAATCTCTCTCCCACTTGTAGTAGCACAGTACACATAATAAAGAAAGACTACTAAAAAAATGAGAGGGGCTTTCCTGTTGTCGGTGCTACTGTTTGCCACCAACTTCCAGTTCTCCTTATCTATCAGAGACGGTACGTGAATATTATTCTGCACCTTTTCTTGACAAGATTCAGATTAAAAAAAATGCTTTTTTTTGATAAATCTTTGATTCAGTATCAGTGGAGTGATTTTTTACAATGGAGGCTTCGAGTTTTAATTAACATATAAAAGAACTGGCTTGTTTGCCCGTTAAGTTAAATTTAAAGTTTTACTACTAAACTTTAATTTTATTTAAGCTGTTCCTGAATTGATTACGCAGTACCCAGCCTCAAGAACAGTATTGTTTTTTCAAGGCTAATGATTAATGGCCCGAATGACCATTCTTCAATTTAACATGGAGAATCTTTTTATCTAAATTTAATGACGCCTTCCGAGCTATTCAACTAGTTATAATGGTTTTTTTTTTTTTTTTCCAAATATCTATTTTCTTGGCATTAACTGCTGCAACAGCTAGCTGCCGATTTTTTCTGGCAAATTAATTAAAACGCTTTTCACTTTTTTTTCTGAGTGGTCCTATCTGATGATTTTTATTTTGAATTTGCACCCAAAAAAAAAAAATCTGCTGATGAAAACTGGTTTAGTTTGTAGCCTCTGTCCATCTGCAGTAGCTAGGCGTTGATAGGGTCCACTTCATTTGCTGGCTTTTGCAGCTGCAGCTGGTCGAGCCATCAGTGATGCATATGATATCAGAAAAGAAATGATAACATCAAAGTTATTAACTTGCCAACTGACTATAAATAGCACCACGGCAAAAAATTGACATATGAAATAACGTGGAAAAATACCCATTCTGTTCCGTTAGTGTTTTCGGTCCTTTCTACTTTTGGGGTATACAACTACTAATTTATACCTTTTCTTTTTTTTCCCCCCTAAATCCATTAACTGAATTTTTTTAAATATAGAACATTCAATAATTAGTTAATTAATTTTAATTTCATTTTATATCCTAACTTAATGCAGGATTAGTTCAAAATGGAAACTTCGAGCTGGGCCCCAAGCAATCGGACATGAAAGGCACACAGGTGATAGGCAAAAACGCCATACCGGAATGGGAGATTTCTGGATTCGTAGAGTACATAGAATCAGGGCATAAGCAAGGGGACATGTTGCTGGTGGTGCCTGAAGGAGCCTATGCTGTTAGGCTTGGTAACGAGGCATCCATTAAGCAAAGTCTACAAGTTATTAAGGGCATGTACTATTCCATCACATTTAGCGCTGCTCGAACTTGTGCACAAGAAGAGACACTGAACATATCAGTATCTCCGGATTGGGGTATTTTGCCTATGCAAACTATGTACAGTAGTAATGGATGGGACTCCTATGCGTGGGGGTTTCAAGCTGAGTTTGCGGTGGTGGATCTTATCATACATAATCCAGGAGTGGAGGAGGATCCTGCTTGCGGGCCACTAATTGATTCTGTTGCCATTAGAACTTTGTACCCGCCCAGACCAACTAATAGTAAGTTCTTTCATTTACTTTTGCGACAAATCTGTGTAATTAGAAACTTGGTATCACTTATTTTCTTCCCAGTCTCTTTGCAGAGGAGACATAAAACAAGTGGCTAAAGTGGAAATTTAAGAGGACAACAATAAATATCATAAGGAGAAAAGTTTAATTAAAAGCAGGGTCATTTTCCATTCCTAAATATCAACCAGGATGTATTACGCTAAGAAAGGTAAATTATATGGACTAATTAGTTAGTGATTATTTGTTTTCTAATCAACAAAATCAGGTGAAATGGACAATTTTCTTATTTTAAAATTTTTATAGTGTACATATGATTTGCTTTAATTGATAGTGTACTTTTTTCCTGAATCTTTGTATTCTGATTTAATACATATATATACACACACGCACACACAAAATCATTAAGATCCTTTTTCTTAATTAAAAATTTAGCTTGATAGAGATGGGACATGAAGTTAATTAATTGATGGATGAGTGATTGAGTTCACCTGTGATGTTGGGAACCGCCACCCATGTGCTCTGCCTGATATTTAGGCCCTATTTCTAGTAATTATGTCACAGAATAAACAGCAAAACACTAGAGTTGACAATGATGGATTCAAATCAACTCAACACATTCCGATTCATTTGTAGACTAGTGAATTAATGCCAAACTAACAAATTTATCTTCTTCTATGTTATATGCAGAAAACATACTGAAAAATGGTGGTTTTGAAGAAGGTCCATATGTGTTCCCCAATCCATCCTGGGGTGTCCTAATCCCACCAAACATCGAAGACGATCACTCTCCTCTTCCTGGCTGGATGGTCGAATCCCTGAAAGCAGTCAAGTACATAGACTTCGACCATTTCTCAGTCCCACAAGGGAGACGGGCAATAGAACTAGTAGCAGGTAAAGAAAGTGCAATTGCCCAAGTAGCCAGAACCACCATTGGGAAAACCTATACACTTACATTTGCAGTAGGCGACGCCAGCAACTCCTGCGAAGGGTCGATGGTGGTGGAGGCTTTCGCAGGAAGGGATACCCTTAAAGTTCCTTATGAGTCGAAGGGCAAAGGTGGGTTCAAGCGTGCTGTGCTTAGATTTATTGCTGTTTCTAACAGAACAAGGATTATGTTCTATAGCACGTTTTACACTATGAGGAGTGACGACTTCTCTTCTCTTTGTGGACCTGTTATTGATGATGTGAAGCTGTTAAGTGTTCGTAATCCAGGACGACTCATGTGAGCGGATAAAGGTGTACGCAATGCGAGTTTCTAGGTGTACTAAGAAATATATTTTTGTTTTATATGAGAGAAGCGAGCAAGGGATGTTCAGTGTGAGTTTTGGCATATGGTATACCGTCAAACAATAAAAGCATATATAGGACAGCTTAAAGCATATTCTGATTTTATCAAGTGATAATGTATTTTACCAATATAAATAAGGAAATATTTTGCCCATATATATATATATATATATAATATCGTAATTAATAATTTACGGTTAAATTAGATAAAAATTTTATTTATTATTAAATCAAATCTAATTAGATATTATTAGATTAAATGAAATTATTATTTATAGTTGCTTTAAACCATATTATTTAATGATATTGTACAAAAACATTAGCGTAGAATTCAAAAGTTATCCTAATTTCTCTTTTTTCTTTTTTTAAAAACAAAAAAGTTGATGAGGGTGAAATAAAGATTTTATATTTTTTTTAAGTGCCTCTCTTAAAAAATTTTGGTACGCCTTTTTATGTTGAAAGAAACGAATGACTAATAGAAGTTCGAAGTTCTTGAACTGGGTTTCACTGGACCATTAACTCTTAACAACATTGTCCTATGATGAAAACATGAACAATGAAAAACAGTAGTTTTAGCAAGCCAGCAATTTGCGCAATTCAACTGCCGTATCTATGAAGCTAAGACCTAATTTGAATACTGCAGCAGAGGGGAGAACTGATAAACAAATGGATTTAAGTTTTTAATGGGCAGCAGTCGTTTCAGCTTGCTTTAGCTTCTAAAATGTAAATGAAACAACTTAAAACGAGCTATCCAGTCCAAAAATTGGAGGACCATCCAAACTTCCTGGCACTACTATAAACAACCAAAGGTGGTTTAGTTTTTTGAACACGGCTCTATCAGGCAATGAAACTAAAAAGTTTGCTCTTAAATAGATACAATTAAGAAGAAATTGTGTTGACTTGAGCTGCAAAATAATATAATTATCACCAATAGGTTTAAGTCGATTGAGTCTTCAAATAGTTATTTTGGCAAGGTTTAGAGTTCAAAATTTTGAAATAATATTTATAGAGAGGATTTTATTATGAATAGTTTTTTGATCCGAACAAGATTTTTTTTTTTGTGATCATATAAAGGAACTCATATATGAAGGAACAAAAATGCATTATATTTCCAAGTGTTTTAATAATTTTTTGAAACATCATATAAAGGAACTCCGCTTAAAAACTTGATTTTTTTTTTTTTTTAGGTAAGAACTAGAAATTTTTTTTGTGATCACAAGTAGGGGCTTAGGATCATAATTTCTGGAATTATATGATTGGTTAATTTCCTGCGACATTTGTGGGTCCATACTCAGATGGATCCATTAACATGAGCCTGAATCAAGCCCATTAAGTAAACCCACCCTGATGCCCATTCTTACCCGAAACCTTAAACCTCTTGCCACGTTGAACTGGCTCGGGTCACACGTGAGATGATCACTCTGACTAAAAAAAATCGAACGGTTCAGTATTAAGCCAACTTGAGAAATTTCAAAAACGTGGAGACCTAAATCCTCAGCACCGCAAAAATCCCAACCCATATGACCACCGCCAAACACATCATCCCGCTCCATTCCATGCTCCGCGATGCAGATGATTGAATTTCAAAACAAATTAGGGTCTGCTTAAACCTCTTATTTATAAACCCCCCTTTCCATTTGTCTATTTTCTGTCTGCGCAGTTAACAACATACGAAACATTCAAATCTCCGCTTCGAAACTCAGCAGAAAATGGTAGAGGATACGTCGATCTTGTGCATTTTTCGTCGATCTGTTTCCCATTTTTAGATTTGGTTTCATCGATCTAGTTATTCTATTCGCTGCCTTTTCTTGTTGTTAATAATAATAAAAATAATTTCGATTCATGATTTTTGGTTGTGTTGTAGGCTTTACCAAATCAGCAGACTGTTGATTACCCTAGCTTCAAGCTTGTGATTGTTGGTGATGGTGGCACAGGTAATATTCTGTCGTCTGTTTCTTTCCTTTTTCTTTTTTTAATTCATTTTTCGTCGGTGAGGAGCTCAACATTTTTTATTTTGGAATTTTGATCTCGCTGTTAATGATACTCTTTACTATTTATTCATTTTAGATATGATTTGGTTTTTAGGTTTTGAAGTTTTTTGGTTTCGGTGCAGGGAAAACTACATTCGTGAAAAGGCATCTGACGGGCGAGTTTGAGAAGAAATATGAGCGTACGAATGACCATTTCAGTTTAGTCTATTAATTAATAATTTTGTTAGCAAGAGTTTTGATTTGGTTATTTCATTTGTGATTTTTATGCACAGCAACTATTGGCGTGGAAGTTCATCCTTTGGATTTCTTTACCAACTGTGGCAAAATTAGGTTTTACTGCTGGGACACAGCTGGACAAGAGAAGTTTGGTGGTCTCCGCGATGGATATTAGTAAGTTATTTATGCTTTTTCTACATTGTTTCACTAGTCATTTGTCGATATTATTCATTTGTTTTTATATCATCTTTTCTGGAAATCCTTGTGGGTTTGGAACATGCTACTCTTTTTGTGGTTACGATTGTGGAAGCTCCAATTGTTGTTTAGCCATTTCTTTTCCCTCATTTTTGGCTCCTATGATATCTCTCGGGCGTTTCTTGGTTTGCTGAATTGTGTGTTTTACGGTGGTTTTATTTGTTGTGCAGCATCCATGGCCAATGTGCTATCATCATGTTTGATGTTACTGCTCGGTTAACTTATAAGAATGTGCCCACATGGCACCGTGATCTTTGCAGGTATTATCCATTATATGTTCTGAGGTTATATATTCATTTCCTGCCAAGTAGGCTGTATTGAATCTTATTGTTCGCACTTGTCTTGCCAATTTTTCAGGGTTTGTGAAAATATCCCTATTGTCCTTTGTGGAAACAAGGTAGATGTAAAAAACAGGCAGGTGAAGGCTAAGCAGGTTACCTTCCATAGGAAGAAGAACTTGCAATACTATGAGATTTCAGCAAAAAGCAATTATAATTTTGAGAAGCCTTTTCTGTATCTTGCGAGGAAACTTGCTGGGTAAGGACTCTTATTCGCAAGAGGAAAGCTTGTGCCCATTTTATTTCGATGAATCAATGATAAGAGGTTGTAATGTTTATGATTTCTTCGTATTGTAGGGATCCCAATTTGCATTTTGTCGAGTCTCCAGCCCTTGCACCTCCTGAAGTGCAAATTGACCTGGCAGCTCAGCAACAGTATGTATTTGCGTTATTCTAATGTCATTCCTCCCTTATTTCTGTCTCATTCTAGATGCAGACATGAATATCCATACAGAAATTCCTCTTTTCCTACAGTTCATATGATTTTGTAAGCTGGGTATTTAGGTTTAATTAGAATTTACTAACTTTTGTCCATTGGAACAGGCACGAGGCTGAGCTTGCTGCTGCTGCTAGTCAACCTCTTCCTGATGACGACGATGAAACATTTGATTGAACAATAGATGGTTGGTTGGGTCGGAAGGAAGAAAGTTGAATTATATGGTTTTGAGGATGTGTTTTTATGTCCGACTTGTATGAGTATCAATTGAATTATATCTGGGTTATATTGTTACCCATTTATCTCGACTTTTCTATTTGATCATTTTGTGCTGGGTTTTGCTGTGTTTTTTTGTTTTTCCCGTATCAACAGCTTTCTGGATACTGCTAAATCTTTGTAGGATATCGCATTACTGCTCAATATCTTTAATGATTGTGCTGACTATGATCATGGTGTTGCATTGTGTGTTGCTTATTTGAATTTCTTCCGGTTCTGTACAATTTTTTGTTTAAAACATCAGGAGGTGAAGGAGAAAGTGTAGCAAGTAGTTTGTACAAGAGTTTGAGTTTGATGGCGCTTTACTCGTTATAGTATTGTGGGAAGGCAAGCTGCTGTTGCAGAATCCATGGCGGATGGGATTTTTTCACCTGGGATTAAAGACTTGTTTGCTATGGAAACTAACCTATTGTTATATACTTGATTACTACAATCTTAAACTCTAATACCAATCCAATGTAAATTTCAGGGGGATCAGGTTGCTTGTTCAACCATACTACAGAATAGAACATAATTCGGTGTAAGTTTATATCTCACGGTTTATTTTTATGGAACACTGACACAGGCGGAACGACGATTGGAAGAACGGCAAAAGTAGCAGCAACTGCGAAAACTGATTAGGGGCTTCAAAAATGATTTTGCAGCCGCGCCGCTCAAGTTGTGAAGTTATAGTGCACTCAGTGTGCTCCTTGACATCACCATTATCGTTTAAGTGGAGCACAAGATACTTCTTTAAAAGCCATCAACTTCTTGGTCGCTTTCAAGAAATTTGATCATCCGATGGTGACTGCTTCGCATATTTAGTTTGATCAATCAGTGACTCCGTGAAGCACGTATATAAGTAGTAATAGGCCACCAAGTTGATTTCGTTAAGTCACCAATGCAAATTGAAATGAAAGTACTCCATCGGGGAAATGTTGAAATCCATGAAACTAGCAGCCTTGCTCGGTCGGAAGTGGATTCCCACACCCCCAAGTTCTTAGCAGAAGGGGATTCCTCTCTTTACAATGGAAAATCCAGCTGTTAGCAGAGGTTTGTATCTTTGTTGAGAAGGTAAATGGTGAACTTGATCAACTAACTCATTGATTTTTGTCATCCCTTCTTTGAACTGGAGGATAAAGAAAACATCTAGGGAGATCATTTTGGAGAATCTCATGGCCAACGCCTCCATTTGACTCTCAGAATCATTGAACTCTATGACGCTCCGTAAACACATTCTTTCCCTTTCTCAGCGTCCCAAAATTTCACGTATTCAAGAATTTATGGGCTTCTCTAGAAGCACATAACTAGATAATACCATAAATAATTAAAAAAAAGAAAATAATAATGATAATAACAACACAACCTAAAGAACAGTCATATTTTGAATTTCATGTATGTGATCGCTTTTGGCTGATCAAGCAGCATTTATATTATCAGGCTCATTGTTCACTAGTCATTACAGATGGCTCAAGGGCATAAAAGAATCATGATGCCTATCAAGAGAACAGAAAATCAGTGTATCAAAGCAGAGCAAAACAGAACCATGATGCCTATGAATCGAGATCATTGGAGTCTGGTATAGCAGTAAAAATGTCTTTCACGAGCTAGCAGGACATTTGCAATCTGGATGAGCTCCTCGCCTATTTAACATCCATAACCTTGATAATCTGCAAGGAGAAGGTGACAAATGCCCACATGTACGGAATGACTTGAGCGCTAGAAGTGGGAGTCTGTTCTCATACAAGATCAGTTCCATGTCACAAAAGCCTCAACCTGAGGTTTCATCTTTGTCGGTCTGTTCCAGAGATAAAAGATGAAACAGAAAATGAAGCAGCAATAAAGAAACATCATGTGGCCAAACTGCTTGTCATTGGTTGTTCAGGTGTTCAATCTCAGCGTTGTATTTCCTTGCATTGCTTGCCAGTTGCATCGTGTAGGATGCTTCAAGGAGCTCGTCAATTTCCACAGCCAACTGAAGTGCCATTGTGACCTTGACTCTCTCCATCTTCACAAGCTCTGATTTTACATGCTCATGATGGTAAGGACCAAGAGAAGAGACCAGAAACGGATTGTAGAATTAGGTGTCAATTCGATTCCACGAGTAAGCTGTTGAACATTGTGAATCCTTTTTCCCGAGGGATTGGATGTATTTTTCCTTGAACAAGATCATCAAATACTACAATCAAACACAATATTAATCTTCCTAAAAAAAGATGTGTTGGCATTGTATAGGTAGAGGTATTCTATCAAATAAGTTAATCACCATAAATATTCTAGCTCCCCTATTACATGGTGAAAATAAAAAGAAAAACCCAACCAACCTGCTCAAACCAGTTTGCAATATCTACAAACAGTGTCTGCCTGCAGTGTACTGCTTTGCCACTTCAAACTTTTTCAAAATGCATTTCAACCTATAATCAAGTGGAAATGAAAAGCTAATCTTCAAACCAGATTATAGAATCTATTGATTGGAAACCATTACAGGAGCTGAATACATTCATCAGAACTTCCCTTCCATAGAACAATTTCCCAGGATGACTAGCATGACAATTTCCATGCATCCACATTTCTCAGGCACAACCAACAACCAAGCTGCTGAATGGGTTTCAGAGTCTTGCTCTTAACAGTACACATCTGTAAAGTATTGATGAAAAAATGAGGTAGCCAATGAAATGTGCAATATAAAAAATTAAGCAATAAAAATATATCATCAATGTATAAGAACAAGACTATAAAACAAGTACATGATTAGTTTTTAAGTTCGAAATGACTTTTCATATCAAAATTTCATAGCTACCCCTCAAACTTTTTGCTTTCACTTCCCCCAGCACAAAGTTTGTGCATGGTTCCAGCAGGCAGAAATGGCCTATAGCATTAGAGTAGATAACAATGACATCAGCAACCAGACATCTATTGACACAATCATGAAGAATTGACTGTAGATATTTCTTGCCTCTATTTATTGTGCCAAGGGAATCATGTTGATCCCCAGCATCAACTTTAGACCTTAATGCATGCATGCCTCCAACTGTGTCCCTCAGGGGATCTATCAAAAACATCCTCAAAAGCAGAATTTCAATGCAGTTAAAACCAAGCCAAGTTCCATCCATGAACATCTTTGACCATATTTTCTCTTGTTCTGATAGACACCAACTAAATTTGAATGAATAACAAGAAAATGGAAAGGATACAATCAATATTAACCCAGAATTCATACTCCATAAACAAGATCCAGTAAACAACCAAAAAATCTCCAACTTTTTCCTTGCATATTAAATTATCCATTATGTCAGCCGTGAAAAAATGGGCCAACTTTTTGAATGTAAATAGAAATGGAACAAAATATTGGCTTATCAACCATAGAATACAATGACAGAAGCATGGTTTTTCACAATTCAAATGAATCTAAATAAACCAATAAACTTTTAATAACTGCTTATCCATCACTGATATATACATGCAAGCTTTTAAAAAATACTATAGATATTGAAATTTTGCTAGCTGCCAAAATTTTCTGGCACAACTTGATTGCAATAAAGCATCTGTACATAAGTACAAGTTCCTCAAAACAGAATGAAGGAAGGAGAAAGAGAGTAAGAGAAAGAGAAGAAAGCAAGAGGAGTGTTTGACATGACAATGAACCAGGAAAAAGTATACTGAATAAGAATTCTTACATAGTTTTCAAATACAACTTCTTCTGTCTAAATTACTACAAATTAAACAACAGGAATAACGCTACTAGATATCATCTTGCTTCTTACAATGATGTGAGGCCATGATAATCAGGTATAAACTGTTTCCTGAACAGGAAAACACGCAAAAGAAAAGGCGAACAAAAATAAAGACCCTAACTAACTGTTACCTAACAGGACTACCTGCTCCAGTAGATATTAATTTCCTCAGCTCCATCAAATGTTCAGCATTGGAAATATTAAGTGACATGTGCAGATTTGTCAACAATACTTTTTGTTCCCAATTCAAGGGCCCAGAAGCATATAATGCCTCTAGAGTGCAACGATAAGCATGCAACTCTAACCTATGGACTCTTACTGCTACATTGTCTCCTAAGGAAAGGGAACATTTTTCTTCCTCGTCACCACAATGATAAAAGGATTCAGCATCACTACTAAGGGCATTTGCATTAGGACTACTACCTGCTAAGATGCGACAAGATATTTTGCTTGGACTATCACTAATAGCACTACAACTACCAACAGAACATTCATCAACATCAGAACCATCAGGTTCCAAGTGTCTTGCATAAAAAGACTCAACACAATGATTTGGTGCTATCCTCTCCATTTCATAGGATGCAGTTCTTTGATTGTTAAGGGATGCATGCATATGCGTTTCACCCAGACATTCACCAGGGTAAGCAACAGTGTCTACCTTTTCACTCATGAGGATGACCACCCTGAAACCACTTGTTGACGCTCACCTATTTTCTCCATTGATCTCATTTTAAGGGGCTTTCCATAACAGTCTTGGACATCATAACCTGAATGTGGATAATCTATTTAATGTTTTAGCTGTCACAGTAAAAGACTCCTGCAAACCAGTGTTGTTCTCAACAATAAAACAATTTTCTTCTGCTTGAACTTCTGTCCTTGTTTCAGCCTGGTTGCAAGAAAAAGTTGAAAGCTTGTTGGACTTCATATCTTCCTGGCTGCCAGAACCCTGAAAATGAATAGCCAACAGATAATTAGTGCAAGATAATACTAAAACAAAAGCCAAACAACCTCAAAAGATACAATTAAGAGAACATCATGAAGCGGCAACATAAACAGTAACAAAACAAACACTTATTCACCTTTCCAATGACAACCCATTTGCCCTCTTGCCATAACTGACGCAGCCTAATGTCAATTTTATGGAGTTGGAGTTCCTTTGAAGACCCAATCAACCTAACTAAATACTGATTTTGATCAATAACCTTCAAGATTGCTGCTGTCTTCCAATAAAGATCATCAAAAACTTCAACCACATCCTCGGCATTCCAACCGTTAGAAGCGTTATGAAGAGGAGGGGGGCAAGGCCTAACGACTTTTCTTGATACCCTCTCCACAATATCATCCCTACAGTCATACCTAACACTACAAGTGTTTCCATTGCCTGAAAAAACAATCTTACCACATCGCCATTGAAGAGAAGGCCCTTCCATTCTGCTGAATACCTCCACTTTACTTCCTTTCTTGAATCTCATTGTGCTCGTATTTAAACAAAAACAAAAAAACAAAAATATTGACAAGAAAGAAAACCTGCAACCACCAAAAAGATTGAAACTTTTTTAGTAAATCACTATCAGACATTCCATATAAAATAATAAAGAGAAAAAGATTAGAATAAAGAAACCCTAAAAAAACAAACTCTCAGATCAGCAAGAATTACGTTGTACACATAACTATGAATTCACATAAAGAAAAAAAAAAAACTTTGCATTACAGTGAGTTCATCAATTTCTTTTTTTAAAAAAAAGATTACAGATGAATATTAAAATTAAGAAAGAAAGAAAGAAAACTAAGAGAAAACAACTATTAACAATTAAAGACAGAAAAAAAAATAAAATTAATTAAACAAAAAAGACGTTGGAGAGAACAGAAGAAAATATATGTGTTACAGACATTCCTTAAAATAAAATGTGCGAAGTTGGATCGAAGAAAGAATTGGGTATGTCTTTCCCTCAGTGATATTATTTTGTGGAGGAAGATGATACGACACAGAAAAATAAAAAATAATATTATTATAAAGTACATTTGTTTTTTGATATTACGTGGGATTTAGGCTTTAATACTAACCAGAAGAGGTAAGGAGGGTTTGACGAGGGAGCCAAGGAGGAGGAGTGCGCACTGCGCCACGTCTATTTTCCACCTAATTTTTTGGTTGGACCAGCAGTTCCATATCTCCCATCACTTAGAATGATGTTTTTTTCGATGCTCAATCTCATCTCGTATATTTATATGTTAAATATTTTTCTTCCCCATTTTATAGCCGAACAAAAACTCAGGTTGCTTATTGATTCAAATTTTATGGAGGATCTGTAATCAATCAAAATATATAGTTAATTTTAATTTAAAAATTAATCATAATAATATTTATTAAATTACTATTTTGATAATTAAGGAATTATAAATTATATAACATTATCACATTATATTTTTAATTAAAAATAACTAACTACAAAATTATATAGAAATGAGATACACAGAAGAAAAAATATTTGAAAATAATTTAAAATTTTTATTATTTATCTAAATTAAATAGTAAAAATTGAAAAATAATTTTAAATAAGATTTAATTTAAATTTTTTTGATATTTTTATAATAAAATAAATGTAATATAAATAATATAAAAATGAAGTTTTTAATTATAAATTTTATAAAATTTTTATACTATAATTCAAGTAATGCGCAACTAATGTTCAACCACTATAAATAAAATTGGACCTAATGATTTTTTTTGGGTATTATAAAGCATTAGTATAATTATTTAATATGATTATGGTTTAATTTTATAATTAATATATATAATTAATTTTGATCTTAAAATTTATTTGAAAAACTGATTATGTATTAAATTTAAAATTTATTTGAAATTATAATTTATTGTTTATTAAATTAATTACTTAATAAATAAATAAGTAGAACTTCAATTATTTTGACATATAAAATTATCCAATTAAAAAATTATAAATAAAAATATGAAAAAATATAAAATAGATATTTATATAAAATAAAATTTAAACATAATAATTTATTAATATTAAAATTATATATTTAATAATATATTATATTACAGTATGTGTAGATTATCCATTATTTTTAATTTTTTTTCTTTTTCTTGGATAAAAAGAATAAAACAGTAAAGAATTATCATATTAAAGGCATGCGGGGCATTCCAAATCTCCTTTTGTTGCCAGATCATGTTTACAAAAATGCCAAAATTCCCATGTCTCACATTTACAGCTCAGATTCCGAACTTAGGAAGAAAGATCCTCTGTAACCAGAGAATTTTTCTCCCATGGTCAGCTCCCTCATACCATGCCAGAAGGGATTAAAGCAACTATTATTAGGGTATCCCATGATTACAAGGCTTGAGAATTTCAATCAAGGTGTTTCTTATTCTCTATCCAAAGGAAACATGGAGTGTGAAACTTAATAAAATGCTTTGTTCATTTCAATACTTTTCCAACCCGCCTCTATAAAGTGAGAGCTATCATATGTAAGGTTATAATTTGAATACAAGGCTCATAAATTGGAAGTTGCGACTAAAGGGGGGAAAAATAATACTGCTAGGGTGCAAGAAGCAATATATAAACAACCAGAATGAATTTCCACCAAAGAAAATGGTTAATTAAGAGGAAATTTTGAATTCCTTGCATTCTTCAGCTGTAATTCAATGGGTTAGATTCATTTTCTTTAATTTTTAAAGGAGTACAATCAATCACCAATTCTATCTTCATTGAGAACAATTACTACATGCTCAATAGGTCATCTTTTTACAGCAAGATGTACAACCTGGAGAAAGCAAAGACAAAAAAATTAGAGAAACCCTCCGTCTCAATTACAGGCAAAATAAATTAATGTAGGTAGAGGACAACAGACACCTAGGACTCTCAGTCGAGTAAAGAAGCTTCCACATAATGACAGATGGTACAGAGATCATCCAAGATAGAAGCATGGTTAGCAACTAGCCCTAGCCACTATTGTAGGGATAGTTTCAAGCTTCTTGAGTAAGAGTAACTACAAAATTTCATCCACAAGGTCCTCTTATATATGTTCATCAAATTTGAGAAGATTCAAATCCCAATTGGTAATATTGAATGATTACCAAAAGAAAAAAAAAATGTAAAAAGTGTTGAAATTATTACTTTGCCATCTAATTTCTGCCATGTTTAGTTACTTATATTAATTTTATACTGGCTATTATAGTGCAAGATTAAAAATTTAAATTGAAATAAGATAAGCCTTTTACATTTTTAGCATAAATATTAGAAATTCTTACAATTTTATTTTTGATACTCATATTGACTATTATTAGCTGTAATGAGTAAAGTTCATAAGAACAAAGAAATTCATGAAAACAAAGTAAAAGAGCTCATTTTATGAATATCAAGATTAGCAAATCAAAATGGGAATCTTTGGAATTGTCATCAGAACAAGTTGGATTCCTCGCCAACAAATGAAAATGGAAAGTGAAGTAGCAGATGCGACCTAAAAACACATGAAAACATGACAATATATATATATATATATATACCAATTAACATAGTGACAGCTTATCGTCATAATCGATTCAGAATAACCATTGTCTACCTAAATATAAACCCATCAAGAATTACATGCACTTGCTCCACCTTGAAACTTGATTGTTGCATACTTGCACTAATCAAACAAGACAAGCACTAGCAGAGCTGAAAATGAGTAATACCACGGTACCAGCTCCATCTCCTTTTGTTGATCTTCCATCTGGTCTAGCTTTTGATGATTATGCTAACCCAACATGGCTGAGCAAAGGTGATAATGCATGGCAACTAACGGCAGCAACACTTGTAGGTCTACAAAGCATTCCAGGACTTCTCATTCTATATGGTGGCGGGGTGAAGAAGAAATGGGCTGTCAACTCTGCTTTCATGGCACTTTATGCTTTTGCATGTGTGCTTTTCTGTTGGGTTACTTGGGGTTACAGGTTATCTTTTGGAAACGAGCTTGTACCTTTTTGGGGAAGGCTAAATATTGCCCTTGACCAAAAATTTTTGCTTGATCCAGCATTCCTTGGGAAGTTCCCTACTGCAACTATGGTGTTTTTCCAGTCTGTTTTTGCGGCCATTACTTTGATTTTGATCGCCGGTGCATTGCTGGGTCGGATGAATTTCTATGCATGGATGATGTTTGTGCCGCTATGGCTAACATTTTCATATACTTTTGTAGCCTTTAGCATATGGTGTCCTAGCGGTTTCCTATACAAAAAAGGGATGATAGATTATTCTGGTGGTTATGTGATTCATTTATCTGCTGGAGTCGCTGGTTTCACAGCGGCCTACTGGGTAACTAGCAAGCTCTTTCAATTTATATATATTTAATTTTTTTTCCCTGTTAGTTAAGCACCTTTAATGGGGTTCAAACTCTCAATCTTCCCACCTTGAGTCAAGGCTCATTGGTTATTAAATTCTCAATTTTGTAGGTTGGTCCTCGTCTAACTAAGGACAGAGAGAGATTCCCTCCAAATAATATCATTCTTATGTTAGCTGGGGCAGGATTGCTCTGGATGGGCTGGACAGGATTTAATGGAGGAGATCCTTATGCAGCAAGTATTGATGCTTCTTTAGCTGTATTGAACACCCATTTGTGTACTGCTACTAGCTTACTTACTTGGCTTGCATTGGATGTCATATTCTTTCGCAAAGCTTCTGTTATTGGGGCTGTTCAAGGCATGATTACTGGATTAGTTTGCATCACTCCTGCAGCTGGTAATCAATCATGCCATATATTCAATTACCATGAAATATATACATCTAATTTTTAATAGCAGTGAAGTATCTATCTTGTAATTGATCTAGGGGTTGTGCAAGGATGGGCAGCAATAATAATGGGGATATGCTCAGGTTCAATTCCTTGGTTCACTATGATGGTTGTCCACAAGAAATATGAACTTCTTCAAAAGGTTGATGACACAATGGCTGTTTTGCACACTCATGCCATTGCAGGAAGCCTTGGTGGAATCCTAACAGGACTCTTCGCCCATCCACGTCTATGCTATTTATTCTCGGGGTCTTATGGACAATTTGTTGGCCTATTTTATGGTTTCCAAATGGGACAAGTCCACACAGGATTTCGACAAATAGGAATTCAGCTTCTGGGAATTATATATGTCATTCTTATTAATATTATATCTACAAGCATAATATGTCTTTTAATCCAACTTGTGGTGCCTTTGAAGATGTCTGATGAGGATATGGAGATTGGTGATGAGGCAATTCATGGTGAAGAAGCTTACGCTATTTGGGGTCATGGAGACAGGCTTGAGAACTCATGGTATGCAAATTCCACAAATCCTGAGACAGAATTGCCAGTGACAAAAAGGAAAACAGCTGCTGGAGCCGGTCAAGTCGAGATGACATGACATGATCATGTATCTATTTTGTTGAAAATATATAATGCCATCTCTTGAGGCTATTTTCTTGTGTTGGTGAACATTGTGCGCTATTGTTTCTCTAAGTGCTTGCATAAATCCTATTCAGTTTAC
Organism: Omphalea diandra; assembly: GCA_949677035.1. Lineage (NCBI taxonomy): Eukaryota > Viridiplantae > Streptophyta > Magnoliopsida > Malpighiales > Euphorbiaceae > Omphalea > Omphalea diandra. Next base: position 30,039 of record CATIWR010013763.1, on the reverse strand, counting down.
TTGTTTTCTCCTTCCATTTAAAAGAAAAATAAAACAATCTCACCAGTAGATTACATTAAGGAGACAATGACTACAGTTAATGACAATGTCTCCATGTTGTCATCGTAGTTATTATTTTTCTTCTCTGGTAAACTGTCATGAATTGTGATAATGATTCCCATTGTTTGTCATATATATTAGTTATTATTTTTTATGATAATTTTGTCCATTAATATATCAAATAAATATATATTTTACATAATCGATTTTAATAAATATATATATTTATATGATTTATTTTTCACTTAAATAAGTTTGTTAGACTTAACTAAGATTGTGAGTGACCTGAGGAATTGTTGCACGGTTATGCTTCAATGATTGAGAGGCATGTGTCCTAGCAAATATAGGAAAATGGAATGTACTATTAACTAAACATACTCACGAACCATTAGAGCTTTGAGAGAAAATTAAGGCAAAAAAAAGTGTGATAATATCTTATCTTCGCCCTTTTTTTAGTTGGAGAGAAGTGAAAAGAAAAGAAAATAAAGGAAAATAAATTAAAATTACTTTTTTTGCTTGGTTTGCAAATAAGAGAAAGAAAAGAAAAGAATTGAAAAGAAATTAGATCAATAAAAATTTTTCTCCATTTTAGTGAGAAATGAAGAGTTAAAAAAAGTAGGATATGTTAAATTACTAAAATATCTTAATTTGTTTTCATATATTTTGTCTTTCAATGAGTTAAAAAAGTAAATTCGTACTTAATGAAATTGAATTTCTCTCTCTAAATAAAGGGAACCAAACAAGAGAATAAACCTAACATTTCTTTTCTTTATTTTTTTCTTGTTTAATTTCCCTTCATTTCTCTTACACAATTGTGTGCCAAATATAGTCAGAGAGAGATGGTGAATATTTGTAGCGCTGCTAATGATGTGGTAGCAATTCAGAAAAAGAAGCTTGACTTGCTATTCAAACACTTGAGACTCCAGAAAGAGAATTTGCACCTTTGACTTTTCCATTGACAAGAATATCATAAGTAGTGTCATCAGGAACAAGACCTCTGTCAAGCATCTCAGTATGCAGTCTAAAGGCCTCGTGCAGATTGCCCTCTTTAAAGTGCCCAGCAATCATAGAGTAATAAATAAGAACATTATGTGTCATACCCTTCGTGTCCATCTCTTCTAAAATTTTGTGCATTAACTAATTGTCCTAGATACAAAAACCATTAATCAAAACAGTGTATGTTATTAAATTAGGCACGATACCCTTGGAAAGCATCTCTGTGTAAATATCCAAAGCAAGGCATAAGTTGCCCTCTTTCAACAATCCATCGATTAGTGTAGTGTAAGTCTGCAATTCACAAGTTATCCCTTCTTTTAACATTCTTTTTTGCAACTCTTGTGCTGCTTTCATGCTATTATTATCCCTGTGGCCGCCTATCACGCTATTGCAAACTGCTGAAGTTGGAGATAAGCCAACTTCAATGAGTTCAGAGAAAAGTTGGTTTGCATTTTCCATGTCTCGACATTTGCAAAATCCATCTATCAGAACACCATATGCAATAATATCCATTTTAAGACCTTTGTTTCTCATATCATTCCACATCTTCAGAGCAAGATCAATATTATTGGTTTTGCAAAATCCATTAATCAAGCTAGCATAAGTGACAACATTTGGAGACAATCCACTTTCACACATATCTCTGTAAACAATCAAAGCAGAACTGACTGAGCCTTCCTTGACAAATCCATCTATTATGCTGCTGTATGCGAAGCAACTTGGGATGAAACCCTTCTCAACAAATTTCTTCGCTATAGCTTGTGCATCAGATGTGCGACCAACTCTACACAAACCATTAATCATGGAGTGGTAGGTAAATTCTGACTGGACAATATTTTCATCCACCACCCTGTCAAACACATTAAAACCACATTCAGTGTCACCTCTTTTGAAATATCTATCCATCAAAACAGTATAAGTGATTACATTAGGTTTTAAACCCTTTTCAACCATTTCTGAAAATAAAGTAGATGCCATATCCAAGTTGCCTTGTCTACAGTGTCCGAGTATCATGCTGTTGTAAGAGACTACAGTGGTGGCACACCCTTAAATACCATTTTTTCCCACAAACCGTATGCTTCAGTCATCTTATCCTCTTTACAAAGCCATGATAAGAGAGTTTATAAGTGAAAACAGTAGCAGTGTCACCCTCAACCGCCTCATCAAATAACTTGAACGCCACTTCAGGTGACTGTGCTTTCAGGAATCCCCTTATCAAGGAATTCACAATGAACACAGGGGATATATATCCTTGTTTTTCATTTGGGTGTAAAGTTCATAGGCTTTATCCATCTTTCCATAATCACAACACCATTCAATCATAACTGCAAATGTGACCTTGTTTGGACTGGGTCCATTCTTATTCATTTTATTAAAGAAATCAAAAGCAGTATCCAAATCGCCTTGCTTGCAATACCCCTTCACCAAACTTGTTGCCACATACACATTTATTTGTTACCCACACCTCACCATCTCATCCATAAGCTTCACTGCTTCCACCATATTTCCTTGCTTTACACAAGCTCCAATAACACTGATAAACATACTGCCAGATGGAATCCACCCTTTATCTCTCATCTTCGTTAACAACCCACACGCCGAATTAGTATCAAGTGTCTTGCAAAAAGCCTGAATAACAATGGTATACGCTGCAGCATCAAGTTCTATGCCTCTTTCCTTTGTGTCTCTAAAAAAGTACTTTGCCTCTTCATCTTTCCCTTCCTTCAAGCATCCACAAATCATTACATGAACCGTAAGGCAATCACCACGGAACCCTTTCAAAACTACTGTATTATACACCTTTTGCTCTTCATAAATCATGTTTAACTAATGCAAGCAAAAATTTATTCAGAAAACAAACCCAAGGGACGATATCAAGTTCTATCATTCTACTAAAACAATCCATAGCATAATTCAACTTGCTTGATGTAACATAACTATTCAACAAGTAATTAAAAAACCGAAAATCCAATTGGAAATCGAACCTCTTAGCACTATCAATTAGGTGATCAACAAGAACAGAGGCAACGGATAAACAAATTCTGAGCCTTCCGAAGAGTCATTGAGGACCTTGTCAAAATGTGAAGCAGAAGGCACAGCGAATCAAGGCTCCTAACAAGCCCGTGCGTGGACTCCAACCGCTCGAAGTACGACAATGCCGAAACTGGTTCGTTTTCGTGCCTTAGAAGAATATTGATCACATGGGTTTTCGTCAAGAATGAATCTTGCGAATTTGGTGCGGTGATTTTGGGCTGTTCGGATTCTGGGAAGGTTTTGTCTCCCGGATTATTGTAATTTTAAGCCTTTTGGTCTGGATTTGGAATTTAGGAAGGTGAGGATTGAGGTACGGGAAAATTGGGAAATTCAGATTGCGAGCAGAGAGATTTGGGATTGGTGAAACGGCGAAGAAGTGATGGCGGGATTGGTGAAGAAATGAGTGAAGATCTTATTCTTAACTGGGAGGAGGAGAAGAACAAAAACCCTAACAACGTTAAACCCCTATAGTGGACAAATGCAAAAACGCGAAGGAAGAAGGGGGGGCAATCACGGGCTGGGCTTCTATCTCAGTTGGGCCTTAATATTGTGAGTGTTTTTTACGCCCCAATGATATGTTAAGGTTCGGTAGGGCAAATTACATTGGAGAAAATGACATGAGACACCATTTTTTATTTCCTAAAAATATTTATGTTCTACATTGTTAGAAAGATAATTCAGTACATTCAGATTTGTTTTTTTACATTAACTTTATTTTTTTTGTACATTTTTAAAGGATTGCACTAATTACTTTATTGCACTGTTCTTATTTCCTTCATTATCATAATATATAAATTTTCTGTGCATTTTCGTTTTTGTTTGTCCATATTATCATATTTAACATTATTTTCACTTATCCTTTTATTTTTATTTTTTCACTCATTTTCTCTTTCTAAAAAAATGAAAAAGATGAAGACGATATTCATGTGAGATTTTGTTTTTGTTTTCTAAAATCTAGTAGTTGTTTTTTTTTTTTTTTGCTTATAATAAAAAATCATGAGTTTTTAAATAATTTAGATAAAAAATAATTAATAAATGAATATTTTTGAGCTAAAAATTAGTCATAAAGAGAGAGAAAATTGCATTTGTTAGAAGTTGGAGACAATATCTACATTCTAATTGCTTTTTTTATTTATCAATGGTTGCAACAATAAAAAATAAACACAAAATAAACATAAAATGAATATTTATTTGCAAACTGTTTTTTTTATTTAATTTTTAACAATTTTAAATCTGTAATAAATCATTTTTAACTCAGTAATAAATCAAAATAAATCAGTAATAAACCACTTATAAACATTTTATTATGTAAAAAAACTAAACGCAAACATCGTCTTCTAATTCCTTCATTTTATTTATCGTTAGTTGCATCAACAAAAAATAAATATTTTTCTACAAACTGTTTTCTGTATTTAATTTTTAACAATTTTAAATCAATAATAAGTTATTTGTAACCCAGTAGTAAACCAAAATAAATATCTAATAAACCATTTATAAACATTTTATTGTGTAAAAAATATAATAAATAAATCATTTGTAAACTAGTAATAAATAAAAATATAAGAAATAAATCATTTATAAATATTTTACTGTATAAAAATTACTAAACGCAAATATCATTTTCAATCTCCAACAACTCTATTTTTTCTCTTTTTATGATTGAATTTGAGTTCAAACATATTCATTTTTAATTGTTTTCATTTACAATATATTAAAATTTATGATTTTTTTTATTCTAAACAACAAAAAAAAAACATTCAAAATCATATTACATCTGTTTTTAAAGTGACAAACATATATAATTAATAACTTTTTATCTCTAAAACAGATTTTATAAATCTATAATTGTGTGTGAGAGAAAATCTCTATTTTATTGATTTTGATCAATCAATGACTTTCAAATATAGTTCGAAGAAGATTTTTGAATGGATGAAGAAACGAGAAAATGACAAAACTAAAAGGATAAGTTTCAAACTGTATTTTATGGTTCAATATACCAATGAGTTGATAATAAAGATGCGAAAAGATTTTTGCAGCTGAAAATATGATTTATTTCCTTTTTCATTACAGATCTATTAGATAATGATTTGTTGAATCGAGATTGTTAAGATGTAAAGTTTTTTATTATTGATTTTTTCTCGCTTCAATTATGAAGAGATTTTGATGAACAGAGTTTATTACATAGGGAGATTATAATATATTTTTGTAATAATTTACTGCTAATCTTTTTTTTTTTTTGGAAATTATGAATGTTGGAGGTAAATTTGTTATTAAAAATTAATTTTAAAGTATTTTTATCCTTATCCCATTATATTGAGAATCTTGTACCGCGATACTTCTTGGTCTGAGTGTCCAAAACGTATAATGTTTTGTATTTTGGTATTTCACACGCGTGCTTCTCATCTTGTCTCATCTTTTTTTTCTTTTCTAAAAAATGAGATTTTTATTCTACAAACATCAATTTAGATATATATAATTTATTTAAACTAATGAATATTTATTTTATGTCATATATAATATCAAAATATAAATTAAAATTTTTAAAAAATAATATAATAATAAGAAAAAAATATAATTGTATTCAAATATTTAATAAAAATAATACAATAATTTATCACTAATTATAATATATTTTATATTTAGTATATAAATTTTATATTGTTTATTAATTTAATATTACAAAAATTGATAATATTAAAATATTTAATTATATGTCATCAATATGTGTGTTCATTATTTCATAAGTAAATATTCATTATCTATCAACGCGATGTTGAAATTGTAGTTTTTTATATTTATCATTTTATTAAATAATTAGATGTAATCCTTTTATATTCATTATTTTATTAAACAATATTTTATTGATGTTTATTTAATTTTTAATCTAATATAGTATATATAATCATATTTTATTAATATTTATGTTTTTAACTCATGTATAATATTGATGGATCAAGTATATTAAAAAACTTAATGTCATTGATTACTACAAAAATGTTCAGTATTTTATATGGACAACATTCATCATTTTATTGAATAATCAGATGTAGTCTTTTATATTTATCATTTTATTAAATAATATTTTATTGATGTTCATTTAATTTTTAATATAATATATATATATATATATATATCCATATTTTATCAATGTTTATGTTTTTAATGAACAATTTAACTCATTTATAATATTAATGGACAACTTATATTAAAAACTTTATATTTATTGATTATTATAGAAATATTCATTATTTATATGAATAATATTCATCATTTATAATATCCAAATTTATTACATTTTCATGTAATATCGTACATAATTTAATTTATCTATTAGAAACATATAACATTATTTTTCACAAGATTTTATGTTTATTACTTAGTACTTTAGATTTTTTAATTATTCCTTCAATTATAATTTATTTTAGTGCAAATTTTTGCGATTATTTTTACTTTACTGTAAAATCTCGAAATTGTGATTCATTTTAGTGTAATGTTTATTTATTTTATTCATGTTCATTGATTATTTCATAAATTTTAATTATTTATATAGGTAATATTTATCATCTATAGTATTAATGTTCATTACTTTTTTTATGTAATATTATACATGAGTTAATTTATCTATTAAAAATATATAATCTTCTTTTTCATAAATAAAATTAAGATTTATTTAATTGTTATATAAAAATAAAACTTTTAAAATTTAAATTAAATCCAAGTAATGATAATAAAAATTTTAAATAAAAATAACTGAATATTAATTATTTAGCGTAATAAAGAAAAAAGAATAATAAAATATTTAAAGGAAAGAAGTAAATTTTAAAAATATGATGTGGCGCCTGCATGCGCTTGTACGGTGCACACGGACCAAATTGTGGTCCAGGGTGCACGGTATAAGCACCTGTTCGGTAGAACAAATACATGTACATAGTTGGCCAGTTGGTCTAACTTTTCATTTTCTAAGGCTTAATAAATGATATCTAACAGTTTAAATTCAACTCAACTAAAATGCGGATGGAGACTGGTACCTTAAGTGAGCCATGCAAATATATTGCTGCAAATGTAGAATACGTGAAGCAGGCTACGCATTGACCCCTTGTTTGATGCATCAATTATGGAGAAAAAATTAAGAGAAATTAAACGAGAAATAAGGAGAAAGAAAAAGAAACTGATTTTTTTTTTTTTTTTAATTTGGATCTTCTATTTGCAAAAGAGAGGAAATTCAAACTTATTTGCAAGATATAAAAGATTATAAAATATAAATTTACCTTTCTAATCTCATTATAAATAAATCTCTTTTTTCAATTAAAATTAAAATTAACATTTGACAACTCAACTTGTAATTTTAAAGACTATTTATTTGAGTATATGAGACCAAAATTTTTGTAAATATTACATCAGAATTTTTATAAATATTAAACCAGAAATTAAAATAAAAATTTTGGTCTCATAACGATATGTAAACCAATTTTTATAGAAGATAAATAAACGTACATAAACTTATATTATTTAGGTATTATCTGGTTGTATACCAATTTTTATAGAAGATAAATAAACGTACATAAACTTATATTATTTAAGTATTATCTGGTTGTATAACAATCTAGTCTCACCAAAAATACTTATGAGCATACTTTTTTCGAAAGAAAAAACGAAACAATTCTGGTCTCAGAACAAAAATATGTAAACTAATACTCAGATAATATGTAAACTAATTTTTGTAAACTGATACTTTTGGACACACATAAACTAATATGTAAACTAACACTAATATGTAAAACTAATACCGGTGTCATATAAATGCTAAAACTGTTATATACAAATATTTAAACTAATAATTATGTTTTCTTATAGCAAAATAAATATGTTAATTCCAGCAAATAAGCTGGCAAGTCTACAAGCAAGACTAGAGGACAATTGAGCATACCCATCAAAAAGATAACAAGATTTAGCTTTTGGATTAATGCCAATACTAATAATAACTATAAATAATCCATAAATCAAAAAAATCCATCCATAACCAGTGAAACTGTGGGTCTTCATTACAAGCTCAATCTGCATCACTCCATTAAAGCCACAACTGCTCCACTTTTTGCGGTCCAATAAGATGAATATTATGATATATTATGTAAATCAATTCTACAAAATCTTAAACAAAATATTTTCATTTCATGAAACTAGTAGTAGAAGTGTACATAATATATCTAAAATAATTACATATCATGAAAGTTCAACCATCTCAATGGCACATCCATCCAAAAAGCATTAGATATGCACCCATCATTTTCAATGGTATATTATCTTGCTATACTACTTTTAAATGATTGTCATTCTAAGAGGACTTGCTATGCAAAAAGATAATAATAATAAAAAAAAAAGTATCCTATAACCTGCACAAAAAGAGCCTCCTGTCCAAAACAGAAATTAAAAAAAAAAAAAAAAAAAAAAAGGAAAGAAGCAGCCCAGATCACTTTCATCCAAGTCCATTTGAAAACTACGCATATTTCTGCTTCATATATAGCAATCCTTGCGCTCCTTAGCTGGGCATCCGAAGAAATTTCTCACCCTAGTCTGATTTGCAGTAAGGAAATCATATGTTGTGTAACAAAGATGCACATCAAGCTTAAGCATCCCCAATTCCTCATACGCTTCAGTCTCCGAATAAACAAGTTGGCGTATCCTTTACACAATCAGCAATGAGATTTCCTTCCTTGAGCACAACTGCAACATTATCAATTGCACCCTTAATCCCACTTATCTTTGTTGTAATATCACTTTTTCTTTTCTTAGTTTTTGGTGATGACACAGAACCAGGTTCATCCTTACCTAGAGGATGAATTTCAGCTGCAGTTGTTGCTCCACTTTCGTTACCATTAGCATTTGCATTATCTGAATTTTCCCAAAAAAATCTATTTGAGAATATAAGGTGGTCAATATGTTCTATTGCATTAGTGTTTATACTTGATTTAACAGCTATTACTTCTCATTTGTGCCCAATGACGAGACTTTTCCTTTGTCGTTTCTGCTGAATCATCGGTAGCTCTGTCTTTTGCATATAACAGTAACAGCTTGTCGTAGTTGCAAATTTCAGTATTCATCCATTTCTTAGCAAGTGGTTTTGCCTATATTGCATGAAGTAAATACAATGAAAAAAAAAATAACACAATCAAATAATTATAAAACATATATCTTTTAAATAATGTAATATAAAGAATTTAGGATATTACCTTGATTAATGCATTCCAAACTTCTGGCTCAACAACAAATTTCTGTCTTAAAAAGATCATAGCATTCATTAAAATTGCTCTTAAGTGATTTGATGCAATTCTTAACTTTGTGTTTGTCAATTTGTTCAACTGTTGTTTTTTCACGGAACTCTTTACAAACTTCATTAAGTGCTTTTGTAGTGAAAGTCTCATCTACTCTATTTCCTATTGTTTGTTGGTATATGAGAGCATCGATGAGAACTTCATCCATGAATTTTGTCCATCTAAGCATATCTCTCTTTCTTTTTCTTTTTTTTTTTTCATTTTTCTCTCATAGTGAATGCTAACATTGTTTCCATCCTCTTTTGACATTTCCTAATGTATGAAAGCTTAATAACATGTCATGAATGACAAATAAAAGGAACATCAACATCAAGTTAGTTGAGGAAGAGAATCAGAAAGAGATTTGCCAAAATAATAACAGCTTATGATCAATATACATTTAATATAAAAAGCAACAAGTTGTGAGAACAAATAAGAGAAAACCAAAGGGTACAACATTCTTCAAATTTCAAATATATTCATAACATAGATCATGAAATTAACAAGAAAATCCAAATACACTTCAATAGGATTACAAGTATCTTGAAAAAGTCAATTTAATTATACTTTACAAATTTCAATTAAGCTCAATTTGAAACATAATCATGTCACATTGCAGCTGCAATGCTATCTCTCAAAGTAGCACCTAGTCTTGCATCCACCATTATCCCTAAAATAGGGTTGTCGATTAACTGATTCCACTCTATTCAAAATCTCCGAATCTACTTCAGTAATAAGCCTTTTATCTGGATCTAGATCCATCAAAAAATTATGAATGATGCAACATGCCAAAATAATCTCACATTCGACATCAAATGAATATATCTTTTCATTTGCACTTCCAATGATTGGAAATCATTTCTTTAAAACTCCAAATGGCCTTTCAATGGCATTACGTAGTCAAGCATGCCACAAGTTAAATAATTCCACGGCATTTTCAAGACCACGTGTTGAGTATTTTTTCAAGTGATAACGTGTGCTTCTATATGTTGTAATAAGACCACTCCTAAGCATAAATCTGGCATCAATAAGATAATATTTACCTAACAAGTGACAAAATATTTAATCTTTTAGTTCAACTCCAATGACTAGTGACATAATTTGAAAGTATGAATTTACCTTGAGGAATTTTTAAATTATTTTCCCTTGTTAATGCATTTAAATTATCCGTGAGTCAGAAGTTAAATCTTTCCATCCAGGCAAAACATATGTAAACCTTAAATCAAATGAACACGCAACTAGAACATTGTGTTGTGTGCTCCTTTCTACCATAAAATCTTAGTGCATTCGCATTTGACACTTTCACTCTAATATGCATTCCATCTAATGCACCTACACAATCCTAATATAATTGACACTAATAGTAATAAAAGATTATACTTATTTTATACTTTCCTGACAATATGATAAACTTATACATACCTTAAAGTATGGAAAATATCTAGTTTTACTGAGAACTTCCATAGGAACTTTAGAACCATCAGGTTGTTTAAGATATTCATCTTCAAGTGCTATGACTGCTTGTAACATCAAGTGAAATTGCCTCTTTATAGTTTTGGTAGAACGACGAAAAAAGCTTGATGTTGTACGAATCGTCCATTTCTATGCTATAATGATAAGAAATATGACAACTTGTTCTTCAATTGAAGCATTTATTGTATCTCTAAGAAGAGCTCGACTTTGAAATTTATCGCAAAGATACTTAAAGGGATCATTTGAATAAGATTGTGATAATTAACATCTTAATTTCTTAGATAACTCAAAATTTCTTGTCGAACTCCTCTATTTTGACATATTGGATCTTTTTCTCTAAGTACTTAATTCACAAGTTTAGGAATAAAGCTAAGTACATAAGCAACATGACAAATCAATTGAATTATAGCCACTTGTCATGTTCGACCCTACTCTTTCCATTCATCTTCTAAGTCATCTTCTTTAACTTCATTCAAATAATCTATATTATCCATGTGCTATGATTTTTTCTTTTCTTTTTTTTTATCAAGATATAAAAAAAAAACTATCACTAAGTAATACTCACCATCTGTACATCAATTTTTCAGAAATTTATATATTGAGAAAAAATGAATAAGAGAGAGAGAGAGAGAAACAGGAAACAAACAAAATATAAAAGTGCATAAGATTAAATATGACATACACATGATAGCTTAAACTTCTAATAATTGTACCTATGTTCATTCATTTTTCTAATTTTACCATATAAAATCTTTAGACTTCATCAATTCATCGGGAAATAATACTTGAAAAATAAGGTTACTTTCATGGTTGAATGAGGCTATTAGTCATTATGATCATAATATTGATGGTTCAAATGAGGCTACTACAAGGAAGTATGGTTGAAGAAGTGATGGTTTAAATGAAGCAAAAAACAACAACCATACAATGAAACCCAATTTGCCAATAGTTCTACAAATTTATTTGCCTAATAAGTTTAAGCACAACAACCATACAAAGATGAATATTGGTTTTTTTTTTTTTTTTTTAATATAGATGAAGCCAATATGCCTAATAATTTTAAACACAAGTTATGAATAAAAAAAAAAAGATGAATATTGAGTTTCTATTTTGGATTCTACTGGTCGAAACAACTACAATTTAAGAATATAAGTGTCCTTGAAGAATATAGAAAAGATGAATATTGGATTTCTATTTTGGATTCTACAGGTCAGAAAACACATACACCCATGTTGGCAAATAATATGGGTGAGTTCTTATATTTACCAACCATAAACACAACAAATTGAATTCTTCATGCCAAATAACAATCATGGAATGACATACCTTGAAAAAGACAAGAGCTGCTCATGCACAACCGGTTTTTGGTTATCCGAAAATGAGGAAAAAATATATAAGACAAAGTGGGTAAGGATATTTTAGTCATTTAATAAATTTTACACTCTTTAATCCACTATTTCTCTTTATTTCACTCTAAAATGGACAAAAACTTTTGTTGTTAGAATTTCTCTTCAAAACCTTCTTGAGAAATATAATTTCCCTCTATTTCTTTTCTTTTCTTTTCTTTGTAAACCAAACAAGGAAAAAAAATTATTTTCTTTTCTTTTTCCCCCACTTCCCTTTAACCAAACAAGGCGTAAATCATAAGATAATATTTATGCAAGTGTTGTTAGTTAGTCCTACTACTACTACAATTCTTTGAAGGACCACTTTGGTGGCAATCCTAAAATCAAGGACACATTGCCATCCTAAATTACTTCATTTCATGTTAGTTAAACTAAAATTTATTGAAAACGAGTCATCAAGCTGACAACGACAAAATGATAATGACATCATATCACTTGCACTACATCAAAATAAGACTCGTTGTCAAGTCCACTTACCACCCCATACAAACCTCCCATGTTTTCCTCCACTTGACTAGGGGTGTAAATGAACCAAGACAGCTCGCAAACTACTCGAAATCAACTCGACATTAATCGAGTCGAGCTCAAGCTACTCGAGTAATTGAGCGAATCAAATTCAAGTATCAAAATACTCGACTCGAAAGACTCATAAACCTAATTGAACTTAAATATATTTACAATATTACCAATTGAGATTAATCGAATCATGTCTAATTGAGCTTATTTGAGCTTAATTGACCTTATCCAAATCCAAATTTCAATTTATAGAATTTATTAAAAATTATATAAATAAACGAGCCTGATCGAATCAATCTCGAGTATTTGAGTACTTGATCAAGCTTGAGCTAGAGTTTAAAAATTAAAACTCATTCGAGTTTCAAGTTTTCAAGTCGAACACGAGTTTCGATTTTCAAGTCGAGCTCAAGTTTCGCGTATAATAAAGTTCGACTCGACTCAACTCGATTACACCTTTAAACTTGGTCTTGTCTCTTAGCTATCACACCACGGTCCTTAAACAACAATATAAACCTATTTACAGGCATTACTTTAACAAATAATCCATCTCAATCACCCTACAAACACCAATTTACCTGTCCAACTACTATATAGAAACTTGAAGGAATGCAAGTTTCATCCCTAAACTTTGCCATAATTTTTTAAAAAAAAATAAAAACAAAATTTTTCTGCCCAATCACTCCCCTAACAATTGACGCATTCATCCAAAATATGCAAGAAAAATAAGGTGCATGTTTATACTTGGCAAAACCATTACCACATTGGGAAAAGATAGAAGTCACACACATATCAGGTACAAAGAAGAATATGATGCTCAAAAGTTACAATAATTAGAATCTGCTCAAAAAGAAGCAGCAGGGACACTTCATCACCTGCAGAAATAGGTTTATAATTTTTCCTAAAATTCATAGAATACAACATCCTCTCACATATAAAACACTCCCACCTCCTCCCTTTACTAAAGTAATGATGTCTAAAATTTGATACAACCAAAGATTGGATATAAACAACTAACAGCGTCCACTCCTCCCCTCTAGACAATGGTTCTGCTCTACAAATGGCTATTGACGTGGTAAGCATTGACAAAATTTCCAAGATACGGAGATAATCTCTTTAGAGTTGTGAACGCCCCTGTTGACAAAAGATATGGGGGCAAACCAACGATTGACCCTTGAGGAATAATAAATGAAATATACTTGAGAGAGAAATGTAAATATCAATAGAATGGTGCTTTTAAATTGAAAAATCACAATGGTTGGGCAAATAGGTAATGGAGTAATGGAGCAACTACTGCTATGCTTAAACTGTTTCCCAGCAATGCGTAACTACAAGAAGCAAAACACATTGTCAGGTAGACAAGATGGTTCTCTGATGATCAACATGTAAACTGTTAACCAATTTAGCAGATCAAACACAGCATTAACATTCACAACAATCAAACCGTGAAAACTGCAAGGTATACCTCTTCTAAATCGAATTCAATAAAAGGGGAAAAAGAAAATGATGATCCAAGACCAATTGGTGTTTAAAAGTTAAAATTCCAAGAAGTAAATTTTTTTTTTTTCCTCGTGGGATAAAATTAGAAATGGTTTTAAAATGCCAAGAGGCCTCCAAGTCATCAAGAAACTTAGATCTGCATGATGATTTAACCTTAATTTCAGAATCTTTAGGACAAGCCTCCAGTTAATATAGAATTCGTAAGTGTAAAAGCTAGCTTCTTCTACATTGATTTTATCTTAAATACCAGTAATTTTTGTTTTCCTTTGATTTTGTTATCCACTCAAGTATACTGTGACCTTGATTTACTAGATCAACGACCAATAAAGAAGATGCTCAATTAGCATAGGCTGCTTAGCTTTACTAGCAAGTTATAAACTAGGTGATAACTAGCAACTACCAATAAATTTTAACAGTCACCGATGCTTTTCAGATGTAACTAACTATACTGAGACTGTTTCAAAGGGGTGAAAAAACTATAATGATATTAAGATAATAATAACATACCGCTGCCTGAAGCTTATGTGCTCTGGAAAATGAAAATCGTCAGGGAAAGAATGCAAATTGGCAACCTAGTCACGAGACCAACATATACATATAAAATTTGTTATAATGAAAAAAGAAAATTGTCAAATAATCAAGAGATATCAGCAAAACCTACATACCTCCCTAGGGGTAAAATATCTCAGCCCTTGCTCCTTCAATGAATATGTTTTACCCTTATCAATTGGCTGCATATCCATTTCACAGATGTTATTTTCAGAAAAAAGAGAATGTCATTGATGAGATCTAATACCTCATATTTAAGCCAAGATTGTAGATATTGACCTAATTGTGAACTGTCATATATTTTTGGAACTACAATAGAACTTGGTCTGGTAATTGAACATTTTTACAAAACCAATTTGGTCAGGTGCAGATGACTAGGGGAATGATAATAACCACATACAAGGACTTGGTTGTTCCTACCAGACTAATTTGGTTAGGTGCATATGATAGCAACAAAACAAATCGAGATAGATCAATAGATGCTGAAATATATTACATGTGGGCACAGAATCCAGCAGGACCTCACTGCAGTGATCAATCTAATGCGTTGATTTGAGTGCATGAGCTAACAAAAAGCAATTGAGTATCTGTTTCTTCAAAACAAAAATATCATATCTTTCCCTACTCAGTAAAAGAATTAAAATTCCCAATTCCAAGGCCATAAAAATCCAAAATTTCGAAATTAGATTATACCTGGACAGTTGCTAACAAGGATCCAGTCCCTTTCACATATCTGTAATAGCTCTTTGTGAAACAACAGCATCGCTTTGAATCAGGATAGACAATATCTGAACTTTCTCAGGAACTTTTTAGAGAAAAAGGATGGTTCCATAAAATTCAGTTAACTTGAAATGTAAACGCTATTGAAAGAAGCAAAATAAAGGATACCCATAGCATTTCCCCATCTTTCTATCAAACTTGATGGGACAAAATACTGTTCCAATGTGCTAAGATTTTGTTTATCAATGTTCTCCAGATCACCTGAAGAGTCACCAGAAACCTTGGAAATTGCCACAAAATCAGTTTCTGCATCCGCTTGGTTGGTAGAGTTCTTGAATTCAAGAAAACTCTCCACTGGCTCACATGACTTGAGCAGCTTATCCCAGTTATCTGGTGGTTGATCAGATAAATCCATGACGGCCTTTTCTTTGTGCCCAATTAATGGGCTTGAAGAATAAGGAAACTGATTATTGAAGATATTGTGCTGAAAGGACAAAGGCTTTCTTTTTGCCTGAACAGTAAGTGAATAAGAGTAGGAACTACCGATTAATAAAATTTACATATTTATGATACATCTACCAAGCAAGGAAATCATACATGATCACTTGTCAAGGGTAAATATCCATTTTCAAGGATACTAGACTTTCAAGACCAACATTATTAGCTCTTGTACCTAAACAATTCATGAAGCTATATAACATTAAGGACTCATAACTATATAGTTATAAAAATTGTTCTATACCTTTTAAAAGCTTATGGTATATAAAAATTGTTATATACCTTTTAAAAGCTTATAGTAGATTTTATACATGACAAAGCTTTTAAACTTTACAAATGTGATTTTCAATATTAAAAAGTGGCAAGGCAGCACAATGATATATGTTAGGAACAAGGAGGCAGGTGTTATCAAGCAAAAATAACGTGGCCTGGAGTAAAGCACACCAAACTGTAATGGACTCAAAATAAACTCCTGAGTAACAAAATCAGAATTTGCTAAAATGACTAACATTTTTGCCCGAGTATCAGATGCCTGCAGTTTAAAGCCACAAAAAGAAAATAAACAAGAAGCAAAGAATTCTTGCAATTTATATCATTTTCTCAACTAATTTACTGAGAAACACACCTCAAAACCAACAACATTTTCCACGAACAACATGTTAGGTGGTTGTTTAGTGTGTGGTATAAGTTCAAGAATCTTGAGAAAAGAAAATGCCCGAGCATCACCGGAGTGTTTTTGAAGACCTAAACACAACAATGGAACTAAACTTACCAATAAAACCTATAATGCAATTTTAAAAAACAACAAAAAGATGAACACACAAATTTGACCTTGGCGAGTATACGGTTGACAAGGAGGCGAAAGAAGCCAAGCATGTGCCCTATAACTGTCCAGATCAGCAGCAGTCAGACTCTGAATATTACCCTAAGATGCTCCAAATGTAATCAAACACAAAATTAACAAACTCTAATTTCGAATCATGACTTAATATTTGCAAATAAAAACAATTTAATATACAATGTAACATACATAACTGTTACAAGAACAAGTTTTACAGCAAACCTGATGAGGACGGTGGCCGAAATTGAACTCGTAAACATCATTTGCTATGTTATTTATGTCAAAAGCTTCCACTACTTGTGCAATAACGCCAGCCTTCATTAGAGAATACCTCTAATCAAGTAATAGCGTAAAAATAATCAGTTAACCTTATACATAGCTAGATTGCCTGTCTTTATCTGTGTGTATAAGATGACATGGGGAGAAAATAGGCAAGATAAAGCAAAGGTTACCATGCCACCGATACCACTGTAGAATTCGAGGACTCGCCATGGCTCGTCTTCGTGTTTGACAAAACCCTCCTCCATTGATGCTCTTCTTTCTCTGGTTTCCGTGGAAGAAAAGGTTGCTTAAGCATTCCTGTAAACGTACCGTTTTGCGCTGGGGTTGTCATTTTTATTTTGGGCTCTCAGATTGAGTTGGGCCTTTCTAGATTTTGATTTTTGTTTGATAATGTAGTAGACTGAGGCAAATTATATTAAACATGTAACAATATGGTCTGTGATTAAAGAATAATATGTGCTTTAAGTGTGTATAATTTTTTACTTATTTTTTTGTTTTTTCTTTTTTAAATGATTATATTATATATAATTATATTAATAGAATATATAATCATATTATATTATTTAATTATACTCTATTATTATAATTATATAATTTACATTATTATATATAGTTATAATAATTTATATTATTATAATTTACTGTAAATTTATTATCAGTAAATTGTATATTCATTTTTATAAGTTGTAAGTTTATTTTTTATAAACTATAAGTTTATTTGGTATAAACTGTACATTCATTTTTTGTAAATTATATATTATTTTTTATAGTTAAATATTTTGAAATTTTAATTTTTTATAAATATTAAAATTGATACAAAATATAGAATTTATAAACTAAATATAAAATATATTATAATTAATCCTAAATTATTGTACTCTTTTATTTTTAATTGAAGATTCAATACAATTATATTTTTTATTATTATATCATTTTTTTATAATTTTTATATTATATATAACACAAAATAAATATTCATTAGATTAAATAAATTATATATATATATATGTGTGTGTGTGTGTGTGTGTGTGTGAATATCTAAATTGATTTTAATAGAATGAATATCTCATTTATTAGAGAAAAAAAATAAAATAAGAGAATAAATAATAAAAGTATCGAAAAAGAGAAATATATGACAAAGGAAAAAAAATGTCTTTTTTTTTTTTTTAATAACATGTGTGATATACCTCTAATTCATATTGTTATATGGATAAATGTTCATGATATAACAACTTCTAAATCAACAGATGTGATTGACGATCGAATATTCTCTTAACTTTTTTTGGGGCAATTTCGGCGTGAAATTTCTTTAAATCTACATTTTATTAATCTATTTTGGCCTCCTTTACTTTATATATTTTTGCCCTAAAATTTTTTAACAAAATGAACTTTTAACTTCTATAACTATACTTATTTATTCCTTGAACCCCCTTTTTCAATAGATCCATTAACACAATTAATGAAATGATCAATTAGACAATAAAATTATAAAATAAAAGATTAATCAAGTCCTCAAACTTACACCATAAATTTAAATAAATTCAAATTATTTTTTAACTAAATTTGATATAATTAGCAAAAATCTTATAAATTAAGTTCAATTAAATTATAATTATAATATCTGTATCACTTTGTGAATTCTAGTCCAAAAAATTAAGGTTCCTTGCCGGATGTTGCATAATTTTATTTTTAATTCATAAAAGAGCATTATTCTAATAAAAGTCCCTTTGGGATTATTATGCGTCAGCAACCATCATTGTTGCATACAGTTGATGGTCCTTATACTTGCAATAATTCCAAATAATAAACTTTACACAAGACTGAGGTTGCATGCATATATATAGAGAAAACTGTGAATTAGACGAAGAAATGGGCAAACCAAGACTGCCAACCCTAAAGCTTTGATGGTGATAACTTGGTTTTAGTGAAGTTATTGTCAGCACAAATGCGCATCTTTAACAGGCAGGACAAGAGATTGGTGCAAAAATATGAAGGCCCTATCCCAATTATTGCTAAAGTTGGGATGTTAGTTACGAAAATAATCAAATAGAATGGATGATTTTTGTTCAATGACAACAGATTAAAATGAATCATCCAGATCGGTTATCATGAAGTAACCATCACTGGGAAGAGAAGTCGAGAAGATCATTACAGATAAATCGTCAAGGCCTACCATTGTTAGTATAAGAAGAACTCAAGGAAGACGAAGGACCTCAATAAAGAAGAGAATAATTCTGAAAAATAACAAAACTTTTTTGCACATAAGATCGTAGAATATATCAACTATAAATTCATTTATAAACGCCTAGATCATAGAATATAAATTCATTTATAAACACCTAGATCATAGAATTTTATAATACTTTTAATATAAATAATAATTTTAAAGTAAGATTTAATCATCTTAATTTTATTTAATGTAAATTCGACTAATTGAATTTAATTTTAAATAAATTCAGTTGATTAGATTCAATATAAATTTTTATCCAAAAATCGATCTAAATTAAATTAATCAAAATTTTTAAAAATATATTGAGCCTAAATTATATTTAAATTGAACCAAACGAATAAAAATGGTTCAATTTGGTTAGTCTTTTTCATTGGCCATCAAATAGTGCCCACCCCCTACCAAGATCTCCTACCTGGATTTAGCCACTAGCGAGGTTGATCTCTAGCCTTTCTGGAGCATGTTTTCCCTGCCTGGAAGGGATTCATCAAAGAATCGGGATATGTACTTTTTGCATATGCTAATGAAATAAGTAGCCCCCTTTTCTATAAATTATCCTGTGCTATGTGATAACTTTTTTAATGTTTTGCTGTTGCCTTGCTTTGTATCTATATTTGTCCCATACTGTTTTAATGGCTTACTTTATTGCTTACAGAAATTCTAGCAACAATTATTTTTCAACATTCTCTTTCAAAGCTCTCCATTTAATTGGTCTATATCATCATTTTTAAATTTTAATGTTTAAAATATTATGTAAAATTTTTGTATTCAAAAATAATTTTTTCTTATTTATTATCCTTCTTATTTCCTTTTTTGCATATATCCCGCTTATATTATAAAAAACAAGCTCTTTTGACAAGCAGTTATAATGATCATGAATTATTTGGTTGACAAATATCTAGTTGAGAGTTATTGACCAACTTGCTGAAAGGAATGAGTGGTAATATGTGTCGTGTTGAAATACATATATAACACAAAAATATTTAATATGAATACAACTCATTTAACTAATCGTGTCAAAATTTTCAATTTTTAATAGATACATGTTTATGAAGGTTACACAACACGACTCATTTAACTCGTTTAATTAATCGTGTCATTAATATGTAAATGTGTTATTAACGTGTCATATTATGAAAATATATATTTAACCTAAAAATATATAAAAAATCAAAAATTTTAAATTTTTAACTAAAAATTATTTATATATTGATAAAATATATACTAAATATTAAAAATTTAAGTAATATAATGTTGATTTTAAAGATATTTTTTTTATATAAGAGTATATTTATTTAAATTGTGTTTAAACATATATTATTTAAATCACATTTAAATATGTATGTTTGTGCCGTGTATTGCATGTTAACTTATTAGCCTAATTATATAAACATATTTAATCGTCTCTTATAGGTTAGATGGATCAATCAGTTCAAACTTACTTTTTTTTATCGTGTCATATCCATTGTATGATTTAAATTTATTTATGTTGAATTCAAACTTATTTAACTACGTGTTATATCATTTAATCGAGTCTTGTAAAAAATTATCAATCTTGCTATAAGGTATTCTAGCAAGTACCACACTCGATCCCCGTAGCTACGAAAGAATTAAAAGCGTGATATTGTGTCGCTCCATTTACTCTTCAACTATCGGCCTCATTCTAACAAATTATTTTTATTCATTATTAGTCTTCTCTATCTATTCCTCCTCTCACTCATCCCATAACTTAGACTATTTACAATTTTTTTTTGTTAATAGAGTAACTAAATTATTCTCATTTCTACTAGTAGTTTCAGATTTAAATCAAACCAATCAATTATATTGATAAAATTAAAAATTAATTAATAATCTAGTATGACTAAGGTAAAAAATTGAATTATAAAAAGTAATAAAAATTGAAAGAATTAGTAAATTGGATAATTAGTTTAGATAAAACTTTTATAATTTTGTGACAATATTTTAAAATTTTGAAAAATTATACTGTTTTGTGCAATTTTTAAGTATCAAAAATAATTTTTATTATTTTATCATATTATATTTTTTAATTTTAAAATATTTTAAAAATATTATTTACATATTTTCTTAAAATTTAACTAATATATTATTTAAATTAAACTGATTGAATCAATCCAATTGATTCTCATAAGTTCAATGCTTTCCTTGCAACTGTGTTTATGTGTTCACGGTATTAATTTTGTTTCTTTTACAAAAGATCATGGTTTATACCTATTGAGTTTTACGTTTACCTATTTGCATATATTATGAGACAAAAAAAGGCAAATAGAGCGATCTTGGTGATAATAATAAGTGAATTTGATAATGATATTATGGTATTATGTAAATTTTTAAATTATATATGTATTTATCAATTATTTATAAAAATTTCATTAAAAACAAAAATCATCTAATATGATAAATAATTATATATACTAAACAAATTATTGCCTAAATATTTAAAATTATATTAATTATATCGCATTATATTACTATATACGATATTATAGTATTCACTAATAATAATATTATAATTTTTAATACTGTTAATAGTAGTCGTGATAAAAAAAATGTTAGGAGAATTACGATATTAATTCAATTTATTTGACTTAATTTTATTTAATTTTTATAAAAGTGTAATTTTAATTCAATTTGAAATGTTAATTCGATTTGATTCAAAAATATATTTACACTCGACTGAGTTGACAGCCTGTTCATCCTAATTATTATTTGATAAAACATGGCTTATTTCGAAAACATTATTTATAATCTCATTTGTGTCTTTATTTTGTAAAGTTTATTTATGATTGTGTAATGAGGAAATTTATTTCTGTGAAAATCATTTAATAAAGAAATATTTATATAACATATTTGAAATATAAAATAATAAAATATTATAAATTTAAAAAATCACATAAATAATAATAATTAATTAATTAATTCATAATTTGACCCGATAAATGCGTATTAGAATTTCTTCTTCCAATGACATGACGGCTGAGACTCGAATTTCATCCTTAGTTGGGCTTGTGGGCGTGTGACGAAGGGATCCATGTTGGGCTTGCGGGAGTGTGACGAAGGGATACATGTTGGGCTTGCGGGCTTGGGATCCATGGTGGGCTTGCGGGAGTGTGACGAAGGGATACATGTCATTTCAGAACCACAAAGTGGCAATTCAGATAGGCCGATCTTACCCTGAGGGGCAAACCTGGAATTTAGTACATTTATCTCATATTAGAGAGAGAGAGAGTGATCCAAGCCTAGGTTTTTCTTCAACAGCCTTAGTCGTTTTATTTCATATCTAATCTCGTGTTAGTTTCTGTGGCGCAGCGCCTCTTGCAGCTGAACTCTAAGGGTTTCTCTCTTCCACTATCTCATTTCTCCTCTATATCGCGCATCTGTACTCTTTCTTAATTAATAATTCTTTTTTTTTTCCCTTGTTTCTGATATGTATTTTCTTAAATTTCTGTTTAGTTAGCTTTTTTTTAGTTCCTATTTTGTGTCTTGAATTTTTACGTACATATGCTCGTTCAGGTTTTAATTACTTAGTTTGGTTGTGTAATTTTTCTGTTTATTTTAATTTTTACTTTAGGGTTTGTGGGTATATAGCTAGGGTTTAAGGCTTTTGTGTAATTCTGCGTGGACTATGAGTGTATTGGTTGTTGATTTTTGCTATTTCGTTATCTAGGATGTTGGCATTGCGTATTAGTTTGTACACACCATGTTTGTGCTCAATGAAGCTAGTTTAGCTCTTCGTAATAATAGTGGTTTGCTGTTGTTATGCTGTGTGGTAGGTTGCAAGGATTAAAATCTATTATGATCTACTAATCCTTTGTCTTGTATTGCTTGATGGAAGGTTAATGTCTTTTTTTAAAAAATTTTATTTCTTTTTGGCTAGCTGCTGGAGTCACGAGTCTCCTGTGCTATGCTCAGTTTGAAAATATTCTTTTTTTTTTTTTGTACCGTAAATGAATGCATTGGCCTGTGGCGCTTTATTGAGAGGAATACAATCTGGTATCCCTGTTTCATCTTCAGATATGCAATTATCTTTGCAGCAATGAGTTAAATTTAAATCATTTCTCCCTGGTCTTTCTGATTCACTGTTTGAAGAGTTATGCATTTATTTTTTCCCTATAAGTATGACTTGAATTTGTCTCTTTGCAAATTCGTTAGTTGCGTATCAGGTTACTTGTTATTCTGGCTTGAACTGTGACACTGGAGATTGAAGAAGATGGCAAAGAAGAAGAGTAATCTGTTGGTTTTTATGGATGTTTCTATTGATGGTGATCCTTTTGAGAGGATGGTTTTTGAGGTAACATTATTTAAACAAATTAAGAGTATCAAGGAGATATGAGGATGTTGAGTATTGTTCTTGCATCTGTAGGTTATTTTAAGTTAGTT
The DNA here is from genome assembly GCA_949677035.1 of Omphalea diandra. Classification (NCBI taxonomy): domain Eukaryota; kingdom Viridiplantae; phylum Streptophyta; class Magnoliopsida; order Malpighiales; family Euphorbiaceae; genus Omphalea; species Omphalea diandra. Next base: position 6,255 of record CATIWR010013763.1, on the reverse strand, counting down.
TCAATTTCAAGTACACTTTACACGAACTTACTGATGATTGTTAATTCTGCAGCTTTTCCCTGACATTGCTCCAAAGACTGCAGAAAATTTCCGTGCCCTTTGTACTGGTAATTTATAAAATCTAAAATGGTTTTCTGATGATATTAAATTTTGTGTATATTTTGTATTTTTTATTGTTACTTTTTCTGATGATTGATATAGATGTTTTTGAATGCAATGCCTTATGGTAATGCAAAACTTCCAGCTACCTAAATTTGAGTTTTATTTTATGATAGAGATGCTATTGATCACAAGAAGCAATATTTCCAGGCATTTAGTATTTTTTTCTTATTTTTCCGTTGCTTGCATGTTCAGGGGAGAAAGGAATAGGTCCTAAAACTGGAAGACCATTGCACTACAAGGGTTCCTTCTTCCATTCCATCCTTAAAGGTTCCATGGCTCAGGTCTGTTGTTATTTCTCATTTACTCTTAGATGCTTCTTACGTAGGTTGGTTCCGATATTACTTCTGTGCTTAGTTTTCTTGTCGAATGTGGCTTAGAAGAAGTGGTCTGTCTTTTAGTCAGTTACCATTGTTTATGCTGTAGGACACAGGGCTGATGGTCTCGACTGCATTTCTTGTGATGTAGTTTAAGGTTGTACTTACTGAGTTGTCCATCCTCAAAATTTACTATGCTTCATAGTGTCCCACCAAATTTTCATGACATTGTCTTTCGGCTTGTCCATATATTAATACTTTGCACTTATCTTGCAGGGTGGCGATTTTGTTAAACGAGATGGTAAGTATTCTGTTACTCAATTTTGTGTCGTTAAGGCAAACTAATGATCCTATTCAGTTCGTTTTTTATGTTGCATGGTGCCTGAATTATAGGATTGAAGAACTTTTTTTTTTTAAAAAAAATTTTAAATCTTTTGTATTCATAATGTTAAATTTTCTCAAATTTTGAATCATTCAAAGATTTAAAAATTTAAAATCTCTATTTCAGGAATTTTTCTCTTGTATTCTGCTAAGCTTTTATACTTGGGGTAAGAACATTATGTGAAATCTAATATGAGTAGTGTGTGTATGTGTATGTTAAATTGAGTAAATATTTTCCAATTAAGATGATTAAGTATACAATTACACCAATGTGATGAGTTACCTGAGGAAAATGTATAATACAAAATTTGCACGTGATGAAATTATCTTGAAGTGTTTTTAATTTTTAATTTTTTTTTTTTTTTGGTATTTTGCAGGAACTCATGGAGAGAGTATATATGGGGGCAAGTTTCCTGGTGAGATTACTTAAAGCTTCCTATTAATTGAACCCCCTCAAACTGTAAATTTTATTTTTATAGGTCTGGGTTGAAAGAAGTGGATGAAAATTGTGTATCATAGACATTAGTAGAAGTTAGTACTAGGGATTTTTCATTTTGATCTCATCTTGGATTTTCTTCCCTCAAATCGATATAGTGACAAGTGAAAATGCTCTGTTCCAGATGAGACTCCAAGACTTAAGCATGATGGTCCTGGTATTCTGTCAATGTCAATTGCTGATCGTGATGCTCTGGGGTCCCAATTCATTATTACCTTTAATTCTGATCCTCTTCTGGACAGGTTGGCTGCCTACCTCTAATTTCAATTACTTTTGAGGATTAATGATTTATGTTTAATTGATTTTGTTTAATGTCAAGATTATTTCTTAATTTTGTTTGATGTCTGCTTGAATTCATGATTTCTGACCTTTATTTATGTGGTATCATATGATAGGAAGTATATAGTCTTTGGGAAGCTTGTGCAAGGATATGAAGTGCTGAAAAAAATTGAAAATGTAGGAGATGAAGAAGGGAGACCAATGGTAACAGTGAAGATAATCAATTGTGGTGAACTCAAGGAGGGTAAGTATCCTGGGTCTTTTTATTCTCTTGCTTTTTTTGAGTGGTTTATTTAATTTAATACATTGTTAAATGGTTCTAGAGATTAGTTTCTTTTTTATTTTCCTCTTTAAATTTGTTGTTGAGTGTTACTTTGAGGTGGTTGAATTATCTATTTATTCTGTATATTGAACTCTTGATTTTATTGTTTTTAGGTGCAGATAAGAAAAAAGTTCATAAACTCAAACCAGGGAAGGATACTTTGTCCGATTCAGAGAGTCATGAGGCACGGAAGAAGGGAAAGCACAAGAAATCTTCAAGAGACAGAAAGAAGAAAAGAAGAAGATACCATTCATCTGACTCAGAGAGTACATCGGATTCTGAGTTAGAATCATCTGACTCTGATAGTGATTCTGACTCATACATTTCATCATCAGATACGAGTTCTTCAAGTGATGACAGGCGTAAGAAGAGAAAGAGATCTTCTAAAAGAGACAAGTACAGACGTGGAAAAAGAAGGGATAAGCAGCGAGAAAAAAGGCAAAAGAGACGTGATAAAAAATCCAAACGTAGATCAAGGAGGTAGGAACCATAACTTTTATTGGTCGTACTTTACGAAACTCCTGCACTTCTTCATTTTGGATGTTGTACATAGCAGGGATTTAAATCATGGTTGCAGTAACTGTCGCGGTCACAGTCACATTGCATACGTGTTAGTATGTTACGGTTAAAGTGTAATGGTCATGGTCGACGTTACTGTGAATTTTTTAAAAAAATTCACAATATAACTAAAATTAATATATATATATATATATATATATATATATATCCTTTCATACAAATTAGTTTGTAGCACATATAGAATTTTTTTTTATTTAAATTAATCATTTTAATGTTCTATAATAATTATACATTAAAATATTATTTTATTTATTTAAATATGATTTATTTTCATTGAAGATTACTTAATATAATTAGAATAAATGATTATAAAATTGTGGACACTTCAAAAATTTAGAAAATGGTATGGCTTATAGTTTCAAGAAAGTCATTAAAAAATATAAATTCAATATACTTTGTGAGGGATGAACTTCTTTGGAAAAAAGCACATCAATGCTCTTAAAGAGTCTATCCATTAGTAGCTTACTTTAGTTCTAATTACAATAAAAAAGTCACTAAACATCTAGAACAAAACAAAAACAGAAGAGAAAGGAACAAACCTAAACAGAGAATGCCAATTTTGAATATTGTTGTCAATATCCACCAACCACTGACAAAGCTAAAAAAGAGAGATATCTCTTCTCTACATGCATGTTCTTTCCAAACGATTATTTACAAAGCTGATTAAGGAAAATCAGGTTATATTCTGTTTTCTGTTGTTCTTCCTCTCCTTCCCTTTGTCTATTTGCTTTTTTTTCTAAAAACGGTTTCAATTGTCAAGATTTTGTGTGCTTTCCTTTCGTTTCAGTTTGATTTGAAGTTTTGGTGGTACAATATTCATTGTTTCTTTTAAATTTTGCTTACATTTTTTGTTTTCTTTGATTTTTCTTTCCGTTACGCCTTGAATTGCTGTTTCACTGATTTGGAAACGGGAACGGACGATTCATTTGTGATTTTAAAAACATTGCTAAATAACGGATAATATTGAATCGGCAACCCCAATTTCTGTTATGTATCGTCCAATATGATACGCAACGGACGATATTTAAAACTCTGGTACACAACATGATATTAATTTTACGTAAAAAAGAAATCATTCTTTAATGATGTGCTTATATGCTATTATAGATATGATGAATTATTGTAATTTGTTTAGATTTGCTTATAAATTTTCTGGTCTAAACTACCTGTGCTTTAAAGCACTAATTTTGTAAGTGTACTTCCCATGGCTTTTATCTTCTTTGTTCAGACATTATTATTGCATTGAACAGAGCTCTGCAAATTTTACCATATTTTATATGTAATTTGGAAAGATAATCCTCTATCTAAATACTCCATGTTACCCAAAGAAATCACAATTCCGACAGACTTTGTATACCCAAAAGCATGGATATATCCATAGCATTATATATATCTTCTGCAATTATTTTGCTTTTTAATATGGAAGATATAATGGGTTATTGGTCATTGTATTTAAATTGAAGGGGTTTGGGTTAATTTTCAAGCCTGATCCTATTCCTGCAATCTCTCACTTTCATGAAATTAGTTATATATATATATGCTGTTGTCCATCTTAATTAAAAATGTCAAGCTGATTTGTCTTGCAATTACTAAGAATAAGGGTGTGAGCTAATAATGAATAATTGTTATTAGTCTGTTTTAATTTTTGGAACTGCTTAACTTTTACTTTTTGCTTTTGAACTTCATATATTGTTCGATGATGTAATATTTTGTTATGGGGATTATAGATGTTGTCTTTAATTTTATTTTCAGGGCATCAGATTCTGAGAGTGAAAGTGGAAGCAGCTCTGGTGATGGCCTTAATGTTTGTGCAAAAGGTCAAAGTAAAGAGCCATCTTTGAGAAATGGTACTAATTGAAGTCTTCTTGTCTGCCATTGTTTTTTCTATCATTTTGCTTGCAACTTTTCTTCTTCTCTTAGGTTGATCATTATAAACAATTAATGTGTCTACTCTTTCAGCTATTTCTTTGGTTCAATACTTAATTAATTTGATACTAGTTATTCTGCATAGACTTGATGACTAAAAAAAATCTTTTTGCTTTTTCACAGTTTTACCCAAAATCAGCCAAACTTGCATCAGTTGTACCCATTTTCAAAGTTAAATGCGGGAACTTGTTCTACTTGCTAAATAGTTCACTTTTACTTTAAAAAAATTACATTTTCAATTGTAGAATTGACAATCAGCGCAATTTTTTTTTTAGAAAATGGAAAAAATATAAAAGCTTAATATCTTAATTGATAATAAAATTTCAAATAATTTTTTTAAAAAATAAAATAACTTATTTTTCTTTATTTTTTTGGAAATTTCATTTGATATGGATACTACTCACGTGTACGACGACTATATAATAGCTATGCTAGCTAAAGACAACAGTTTTTAATATGAATTTTGACTTAGGGTACAGTTGTGATGCAAGTTTGGCCAATTTTGGGTAAAACTTTCTATTTTGAAGGGATTTGTTTTAACTGTGAAAGTGCAATATTAGGATCTTCACATATTATTTATCAATATAAAATGAAATTTTGATATGGTCATCTTTAGAAAATTGTTTTTTTGCTGCCTTTTTTTCACACCTGGGGTGTAGTAGGTGTGTAGACAACCCCAGGTTTTAAAAATTTGAAACATTTTAATTCAACCAAAAACCCATGGACTGGGAAGGTTTTTGGTTAAGATATTTTGGGATGCATCTCCAGGTGTTGGAATGTTAACGTTAGCTTCGTTGGAAAATTTTGAGATGCATATTTCAAAATTATAATGTCAAAGGCCTTCACTAATTTCTGTTATTGATTAGCATATTCCTGTTATTATTTTAGCTTGCGATGGATTTCATGGAAGGGAGGAGAATTGGCAAAAACAAAAGCTTGGTCCTTTGTTTTGTTGTAGGGTAAGGGTTTAGGAGAGGAAGATGTAGCCTTCGTAAAGATGGGCCCACAAATTATTTACTTCCAAATTGTTAGGAATGGCACAGATTATGGATGTTAAGGATTAAATTCATTTCATGCTTCCCCTTATGACTAACCAATCCAACCAAGATTTCTGGAGGGTCTCAGTAAAATTATAACAACAATTTACCCTCGCTTTCCTCTACTTTTTCTTTTTTAGTACAATGGAAAATACCCATCCTCCACCTTGTGTCATCCTAACAAATAGAAGGAAAGAAAAGTAACCTTCTTTTCCTCTTTCCCCTCTCTTACTCTGTTTCTTCCTTTGTTACTCAATTTATTCCATTACAAGTTTATTTGCGAATTGATACGACGCATTTTAATGCTCGAACCAATTAGCTTGATTACCTATGGCTTGGATGTGCGTCGAATTTACCTTACAAATTTCATTAATTATCTGTTTTACCTGTAAATTGGACTATCAAAATTGAGATTGTTATGTGGTCTGTCCAAATATCCCTATCTGTTACCTTGTATCTTCTGTATACTGCAGCTGGGGATCAGTCTCGTATGGTTTTGGAGGAAGAAGCTGCTTCCCTTCCCCATAAAATGAGGGAGGAACCTGATATTCGCAGAAAGGAAGAGGTTAAATCCCTCAAGGAAAATGGTGGGCGGCAGAGCAATGGCATTGAGGCAGATGCTACATCTGACAGAAGTGAAGATAGACAACCTGATGTGGTAGATGATCACCCAGGCAAATCTAGGTCTACTTTCCATTATTCTCACACCTCAGTTATTCTTTATGCTTACCGATTCATCCAGATCCGGTATTTTATTAA